>BPLR01015615.1:0-78316 GCA_021605095.1 Caerostris extrusa
ACGTATTGCTGGTTTGGTTTGGTTTGTCGCTCTACCATCATTTTTCAGCAATAATCTTCTTGGGCCAATTAGGATTGGGATTCACAGCTTAACATGGATTCCGAACCACTAACAAACATCATCCAACCCCCAGAATTCAACCTAAATCCTATGGCACTAGCGTACAGAGCTTCAACCAATTGGCCATCAGGCCGTATATAACGTATACTCTGTTTGCGTTCCATTGCTCTTGTCCTGATCTTGACTCGCAAGAAAGTCGTTGAATCTGGGTGGCTCGCTTGTTTTCCGTTTTTTCCTTTCGGAATTGCCAACGGTCCATCACGGATAGCTATTTTCTCCCAATTTCAACCCTGTCTTCGATTTCCGTTTCGTCTTCGATATCTTCAACCCTTTTATTTCTCAAAATCACACGCCCTCTTTTTCTTGAGCAATTGTCAAGATCTTCCTCAAAAATTCGCGCCCATGCCTATAGGTTTTCCCATTGGTGGGGTGTCGAAACTTAATCAAATCAAAGATAAGGTTATTAGTCTTTTTTGCAAGTCAAAGGTCAGATTTCATCCGCTACATAGGCGGTATTTACCCAAACATCTCTGCTTATCAACTTATCACCATCAAAACGATGCAGTCTCCATTCGCAAGAATGCCTCAATAAATGCTTAATCACAGATATTTCACTTGTCATAACTGTCCAAATAAACTTTCTCCTCCAGTAATGCAATACGACTTGGCCATCTGCGCTTTGAAATTTCACAAGATACCGCCGATTGCAACGCACTTAAAGATATATACATTCGCAGTTGTGGGGAAAAGGTCCTGTTTTCTCCGGAAACCGGTCATTCTTTGATCAACTCCTATTCGCATCCGGTAAGAGCTGGAGATCATCATACACACTATTCCAACAGACATACATAAATTATTCCACCACAATACATGAATCATACTCTTATATAATGATTACAAACAATTTTACCTTAATACATAAAAAAAAAAAAAACATTTATAAGTACATATTGACACTCATATCAACACGACGCACTTAAAAAGTTTAGTTTTATTAATAAAAACTAACATAATCGAAATCATATATGTGTAATTATTACTTTACTGTAAATATTAAAATTTTAAATATTTATTTTTTTCGTTTACTTTTTATACAAAACTAATCAAAAATTTTCTATATAGAGCTTTGTAGTTCTTTTTTATAATTAAATGCATTATGTCTTTATATAAATTTATAAACTTAAAGTGTAGAAAATTTTAATTTTGTTATAACATGAATTTATGAATTTCAAATGACTTTTTTTTTTTTTTTTTTTTTTTTTGCTCCCTAGAATTCTAAGGCTCACCAATATTTTTAATAAGTGTGTGATATAGACCTTCAAACTTTTTATTATTATACATAATAGAAGTGGCTGATTTAGCCGCAGGCAGATAGGAACTTCGGAAAGAAGAAAACAGCACTTCTTTTGAAATAAAGACAATTGGAAAGCTACTTAAATCAAACACGGTCGAATAGGAAAGTCTGAGTGCTTCTGGCGTTTTAATAGTGAAAGGACCGTTATCTTGTCTTTTTATCACGGAATTTTTGTTGATAAAGGAAAGATAATGAAAAAATCTGCTTCATCAGTGATCTCGTATACATTTTTTTAATATTTCGAAAGAATAGTTTAGTTAACTTGTTATTAAAGGAAAATGCATGAAATTCTCGTTGATGTCACTTGAACCATATCGCAGAAATGAACAAGAAATATTCATGTGCATAAATATAGCATATTTTTATACTTAATATAGAGCAAACATAGTTGATAGTTTTATTTATAAATTTATTCTTATATTTTTTATAATTATATTATTTTATAATTATTTATTATTATAAAATTATACTTATTTATTATTTATAAATTATTTATAATTATTATATTTTTTTTTAATAAACTAAAACTTTCGGATACAAAATCGATTTTTGAAAAAAAAAAATGATTTTCCATTAGCAAATAATTTTTTGAACCTTTTGAACTTAGTATTCCTGAGACTTATATGAATAAAATTTATTCTTATATTTTTTTATAATTATATTATTTTATAATTATTTATTATTATAAAATTATATTTATTTTATTATTTATAATTAATTATAATTAGTATATAATTTTTTTCTTAATAAACTAAACTCTGATACAAAAATCGATTTTTTGGAAAAATATTTTCCATTAGTAAATAATTTTTGAACCTTTTAAACTTAGTATTCCGAGACTTATATGAATAAAGATCTTTGATTTTTTTCTGGATAAAGCTGCTTACTTTTTCAAAACAGACATAGTTGATAATTTTTATTTTTAAAATTAGATTTTTTTATTAAACTAAAACTTCCGATACAAAATCTTTTTTTGGAAAAATATTTTCCAATAGCAAATAATTTTCTGAAGCTTTGAACTTAGTATTCCAACACTTATATGAATAAAGATCTCATAATTTTTGTTGTTGATTTTGTTCAGATAAAAAGCTTAGCTTACTTTTTCAAAACAGGCATAGTTGATAATTTATTTTTAAATTAGATTTTTTTTGTAATAAACTAAACTTTCAAGAACAAAATCGATTTTTGGAAAAATATTTTCCATTAGTAAATAATTTTGAACCTTTAAACTTAGTATTCCGAGAGACTTATATGAATAAAGATCTCTTTGTTTTTTTTTTTTTTTCTGGATAAAGCTGCTTACTTTTTCAAAACAGACATAGTTGATAATTTTATTTTTAAAATTAGATTTTTTTATTAAACTAAACCGATACAAAATCTTTTTTGGAAAAATATTTTCCAACAGCAAATAATTTTCTGAAGCTTTGAAACTTAGTATTCCAAATAACACTTATATGAATAAAGATCTCATAATTTTTGTTGTTGATTTTGTTCCGGGATAGCTGCTTACTTTTCAAAACAGGCATAGTTGATAATTTATTTTTAAATTAGATTTTTGTAATAAACTAAAACTTTAGATACAAAATCGATTTTTTGAAAAATATTTTCCAAAAGCAAATAATTTTCTGATGCTTTCAACTTAGTATTTCGAGACGTATATGAATAAAAGATGTCATAATTTTGTTGTTGTTGATTATGTTCCGGATGAAGCTGCACTTTTGAAAACAAGCTAATAGTATTTATTTGTTAACCAGGTGTAATGCTTGTTTGTTAATCAGATCTTAACCAGGTGCCTTCTGATTTCCACATTCTTAGGTAGAACGATCTCTTTTACCTCGAGTATCTTGGAGCAAATATGCATATCCTTTATATATCGAAGTCACTATTTTACACTATAGATATTAAATATATCAATAGTTTCTGTCAATTTCATTTTGAATGTCTTCAGGAAAAATTAAGAATTTATGAGATTCTTTTAAAAAAAAAAAAAAATTACATTGATTGTTTTTAAGATTTTATTAAAGAAAAACTGATATTTTTAAATGAAATTTTTTTTTAGTTAAAAATGTCAGAAACAAAAAGTAAGAGTACAAAAACAATCGTTGTCTATTTTTTTTTATGTATATAAATTTGTTTGAAATTTATCTGTTTGATGATTCATCTAGAAATATGTGAAAACATTTAGTAAGCAGCTTTACAACAAAGGATGAAACTCTGAACCTACGTGTGTGGGTTTTTTTCGCTCATAAGTCACAAGGAATTTTTTTTTTGTTTAATATTTACTAAATTATCTTGTTATATTTTTCTTACCAAAAACTTGTCGAATATCGCTTTTAGACTTAATTTTGAAAACGATCTAAATTATTAGATCTTCCAAAATTGGAAATACAATTTCGATTTAATATGATACAATACAAACAAATGATTCAAAAATCTAAAAAAATTATTCATAAATATGATATAATTCACTTTATTCCATGTTTTCTATTTCCTTAAATGTAATAAATTTACTTGGAAAAGATATTTACCAATAGTATTTAAATTAATATATAATTATAAGCTCTAGAGCAATTCCATTAGCTGTTCCATGTGAGCACTAGAGCAGTTCTATTTGTAGAAAACCAGTTTTTAAAATCTGATATTTTTTAAGAATAGCTATTTTTCACTAGAAATGAGTCAACATTTTTAATTTGCTTAAATAAATCTTATAATAATAATTATTTTAATAAAGCTATTCTAATAATATATATGATAAATTTAAACTATTAACTTATGGAACAGAAATAAATACACTACTTTTTAACATTTTTTAACTTTAAACTTACAAGGACAACAAAATTCAATTAAGATGGATTCAACGAAACCGGCATTTTATTAAACAATATTATTCATATTATTTGATTTAATACTGGCTTAGGTAGAATTATAAGTTGCTCTATTGTAAATTGTCTTTTGAATCTGTATTCGGTATTCTTTTTACTTACAGCGAATTCGGCAAATAATGCCTGTATTAATATTATCCCGAAATTTACTTTTCTTTTCGAGTTTTAGGATAGTGAAGACTTTCTTTTCGTGTAATAGAAGCATGTTGTTTTACGTGCCATTCCTTATAAATATAATTACAATCATTTTTCTATCCGATATACGAAAGAGGAAAATAGCGAAATTTGAAAATGCTGTTATACATAATATCTAATGAAGATTTAAATTCCATGTAACTATGAAAATCGGTAGATATCTCCCAATTTTGTTGTATTTTTGTGCGATAGAAGTAATACATGGTTTACCTACCATCACTAATTAATAAAATTGTCGGTTTCTATCCGCAATACGAAGGAGAAAAATGGAACTAGGAGTTTGAAAATGCTGTTATACATAATATCTAGTGAAGATTTAAATTCCATGTAACTATGAAAATCGGTAGATATCTCCTAATTTTGTTGTCTTTTGTGCGATAGATGTAATGCATGGTTTACATACTATCATCATCATCACTGGCGTAACAGCCCCATGATAGACCAAGGTCGTCTGCCTACAGTGACAGGAAGATGTTTTCCTTTGTGGGGTAGGGTTGTCAGCCTAACGTTTACAGTCATATTAGACCAGGACTACTAAAGTGGATTCCGAACCACTACAAACATCCATGACACAGCCGAGACTCGAACCGTAAACCTGTGGCACAAAGCGTTAGTCACTCGACCATCAGGCCTATGTTTACATAATTAAATTAATTAAATAATTAAATTAATTGTAATAATTTTTTGTGGACTGTAATCTACAGAAATAAAAGTTTTTTTTTTCTGAAAATAAATAAAATATTAAACATTATACCTTTGTAAAGGATCTAATATAAGAAAATAAATGGCATATGATATATTGAATTCTAAACAGTAATAATTAACATAAAATGAACATTGACTACCTTTTACTAAAATTTTAACTTAATAACAAAAGAGATTGATAGATCTCCATTCGATGATAATTTAGAACTGCTTGTGTGGGAGTCTCGCACTGACAGTCAAGATGCTTGGTGGGAGTTTTCCGGATTTTTTTTTCCATACAATACTCAGACGTAAGGAATTGTTCTCCCGTATCGCAATGTGTTCTACCTTTAACAGCAGTCGGTGGGTTGTTTGTGATATGCAATAATATAACACAAAGCGCACTGAAATACAGTGAAAATAGAAAAAAAAGTAAATGAAGGATTCATACAAATTATGCAAATAGTTGTATTTTAAGAGGAAATTTTAATTTCTTACTTACAAAGCTGCTCCAAATTTTCGTGGCAGAAATGGTAATCTAAAATAATAACTAATAAATGAAAAAATATCAAATATTGTAGAGCTCAATAACTTAGAGCTTGTCTTCGCAGTCAAGTTAAAGGAAGAATCTTTTTGTCACTCTAACAGCAAAGAAAAAAAAAAAAAGAAAAGAAAATACATAAGTTTTAAAGAGATTATTGAAATCAGTGTTAAAAATAATAATTAAACTGAATTTTTCTGATTGTTAAAATCTTTATTAAATCCTTCAGTTCATTTAACATAATCAACAATTCATCTTTGTTCATTGTTAAATTCATTTTCTAATTTTGATTTTTTTTTTTAGTATTCAAGCTCTACTACACTGTTTCCTCATATAATAATCACACTTTTAACGATACATGTGACACATGTTATGTAACACATGGTGTTAAAGGGCACACTTGAAATAGTGAGAACCAGTCTTGAAAATTTAACATAATTTCTCGCATGTTGAATTAATGATCATAAATGTAGTTGTTTTCTCAACAAATTATTTTATGAGCCTTATTTGTTGGTTTTTTTCCTCCTCTACATAATTTTAATTAATTAAATGATTTAACACATTTTAATCAATATTTTAAATTACATAATTTTTATAATTATTGTTATTATCCAAATAATTTTAATTAATTAATCAAATTAACATAATTTAATCAATATTATAAAGATATATATTGTTGCTCATCGGCAGGCCTCATGTTTTACTAATGCATACTACAAATAATTCAATAACGAACCACTGGCTTCCGGGAAGACTTAGATGTACCTGCTTCGCATTTACGTTCGTAAGGAGAAAACCCAAAAAAAATACTCATCAGGCAGCTTCTGACTACACATGCTGTCACAAATCGGCATCACGTTTATCTATTTTTTGGAAAGCATCTGATTTCAACTAATTTCGTGCACTCTAGCTGTTCACTTTACTACTGGGCCACGAGTTTGAGATTATAATACAAAAATGAATTTTTATATTATGTATAACAAAAAAAAATAAATATAATTTTATGATTTTAAACTTGTAAGCCCTAAATTCATTTCAAAGTTGGGAGATATGGGGTATTCGGCATATGGAATATTCGTCACATAGAATACTGGCCACCCTAATTTCTCTATAGTAGGTTAATTTTTCTTTCCAAATTTTTTCCCATCTGAATTAAATAGCCAAGCGAATGATTTTTTATATATTTTAATCAGAGTTTTGTTTTAAGTATATAGCTAGATTTAAAAATTTCAATTATGTTTTGAATCTAATATAGTTTAAAAAAAAGCTGCATTATTTATTTAGTAAGAGAATGATAAAATATTAATGGTAATTGGGATACTTGTGATACCGACATGGGGAATACATGAGCCCTGGCCAAACCATCTCTTCTACGAAATGAGATGTATTAATTCTATTAAGGATTATTCCGATTATTTTCAATACAGTGCTATATGCTTATGGTTTTATATAACTAATAGGGGGAGGGTAAGTACACTGGATAATATGGATACTTGAGCCACCCTATGTTATTTATAATGGGTTAACTTTTCTTTCTAAAATTAGCACTAACTAACATAATTATAGTTCTGGGTACTTAAAAAATAAACATATCTTGGTGCTATCTTGAAAGTGTACTGGTCAATAGTTGCTTTTTTCCTATCGGAAATAAATATTCAGTCAAGGAATTTTTATATTTTTCTTATAATCAAAAGTTTTACTTTAATTTTTCAAAGTTTACTTTTGTAATTATTAAATCTAGCAAACAATATTGCTAGATTTAATAATTACAATTTCAATATATTTTGAATCTAAAATGAGTTGCATATATCTTTAAAAAGTTGTATGCTTTTTGTAGTGAAATCCTGATAAACAAAAATAGTGGCAAATTTCCATTACAATATTTCATTTTGACTGTAAGAAAATAAAATAAAAAAATTGCATTTAAAAAGTTTCCCTATTTTTCCTACATAGACATGAATTACAAAACAAGTTAGGTAATAAAGATATTGAGGATACATGAGTCATGGTTCAAACATCCCTACTAAGAAATTAGAAGTATTAATTTTGTTAGGCATTATTTCAGTATTTTTTCTCCAAAGTTTGCTTTGCTTAATGGGCGTTTAAAGGTTGTACCTTCATATACATAGGATGCATTTTATTGTAGGCCTTCAAAATAAATCTTTTCACAATTTACAATTTATATTTCTTGTCCACAATTTTTTGCTTTAAATGATCTACAAAGTCTTCTTTGTGTGATGAATGTTTTCCAACTATAAAATTGATATTTATTTGTTCATCCACAGTAATTTATGTACGATTTTAATTATTTGAGTAGAAACCATCTGTTGATGATTGGTTGCTGATAAAAACACATAGAAAAAAAAACTGTAAAACGATTTGTTGGCCAAGTGCTTATAAAAAATAGACTGAACTTGAAAATTGTTCAAAAGAATTTCACATTCCAAATTTAAATAGTTGCCAACTGAAAATATTGCTATCATTCACGAAAACCATGTTGAAACCACCAATTATCACTACAAAAATGATCGTGTTACTAGTTTTATTTTCACTACTTATTTTGAAGGAATTCTTGTGTAAAAAATTATAGTTTTTGTAGGTATTTTTAGTGTTGGCTAAGTATCCTTCACCGCGGTATGGTCTCTCATGGGTATACTTGAGACACGATGCAAAAAAAAAAAAAAAAAAAAAAAACAGTAGAAAAATTTATTATACAAAGAAAATGGTTAAACAGAAAATTATTTTGTTAATTTTCGAGAAAAAAATACCAAATTTTTCATTACAATGTTTCATTTGGGTGTAAGAAATTAAAAAAAACTAATTTTAAAAAGTTACTCCGTTATCCCTATTTCCTTTATATATATATAGACATAAATTACATTAGAAAATTTATAAGTAAGACAAGTCAAAAAAAAAAAATATTAGTTATTAAAAATTCCCTCTTCGGATTCTTTAGAACCTTTACCTTTGGGAAATTTCCGGTTGTATAAATTGAAATTGCTTAAAATATATAGTTCATTTGTATTAAGCACATGTGTATTTTTAATTATAAATAAAAAATAATGTAAGATAAAAAAAAATCCCCCAAAATTTTTTGCTGATTAAGTTATTTATATTTTGCCTGATTATATTTCTCTGCGTATGACCTTATAATTGCATGCATAGAATTGTTTGTACATCTTTAATTAGTCAAAGCACCATGATTATGTCGCATTCATTTACTTTTATTAATAGTTAAAAGGAAATGAATATAATTGGCAATGAATTATGTTGTGGTCTTCCTCTTTTGATCTCTGTTTTTCTTCTCTAGATTTCACAAAAAAAATTAATTTGCTTTTTATTTTATATTGTTTTATGGATGAATTTATATTCTCATTTACGCTGCTGGCCATTAAAATTGCTACACACCAGAAGGAAAGCAAATAGCAGAATCATTTTATTATATACAACCATGATGCGAGAAGAAAAATTATTGAGAAAGACATGATTAAATTTACAGGCAATTTTAAAGTACAGAGTATGTAGAAATCAGGGTTCTGTAATGAACAGTCGTCTTTGGCGACAATAACAGCTTTAATCTAGATGGGTATCGGGTCAAACACATACAAGTACAGCATTATACGGCTTCAACTTTTATTTACAGTTCATTATTTTTATTACAGTTATCCATTAACTGTACTCATTGACTAATGGTGGTCTATCAGTGTCTTAGCAGCCATTTATCACGTGTTCTCAACTGATGAGAGATTTAGAGTATGTGCTGGCCAGAACAGTAATTTTAACAACCTTATGTCACTCTATATTTTTCAGCAAATTTATATCACAGTTCATCAAACATACTAATTGGTGAATAGTGGTGAATCAGTCTCTTGGCAACCATTGATCAGATATTCTCAATTGATGACAGATTCTCAATTGATTGATCACGTTGATCAGGACAGCAGTCGAAAAAATACCCTTAGTATTGATGAAGTTTAGGACAAGTAACATGAGGTCGTGGATTGCCTTATTGAAATGCAGGAGCCTGGGCATGCATTTGAAGGTTGGGACATTGTAAATATAACGATAACTGTCCAAATTACTGGCGCTGTGAACGAGAATATAAACGGAATGTGTATCCAATGGCACCAGAGACCATCAATCCGGTGTTGGGCTCGTATGACGATGGCAGATTATAACTGACAATGGACGATCCTCGGTGACTGGGATTCATCTGAAAAGGCGATGCGACATCACCCTGCTTCCATATTCATCGTTGAATTCACAATTGTTTGTGAACTTATCTCTACTGCAATCGGAAGTCGCAGAAATGGTTGTCTGGTTGCTGGCAGCTGATCTTGTCTACAATCCAGTTGATATTTATCTGGGTGTCTGTTCAATTGCTGATGTTTAGTTGTGCTGATATTTGCCCCGCAAATGAACCAAATTTCTTAAACGTACTTGACTTGACTGCATGATTCCTCTAGGCTGTGCAAACAATATTTCTGTCCTCTCAGGTGTTAATAACGAAGGATCTAAGTTCATAAGCGTCCTATATGACCCTCTTCGAATAATTGGTTCTGTATAAGGATAGTTATGAAATCAAGCAGCAATAGCCAGTAGATAAATCGTAGTCACGTAAATTCTCAGTCATGTTGCGATCAAACTCCGACACATGTTGGTAGACGTTTTCCTCTAACTCGAGGTACAGCCAGATATTTACATATGAAACCAATATTCAAATTCGATTTCCATAATAGTTTATTGATGATTTTATTGGAGTTCAGTGGCCTCATCTCCTTATAGGCCATTGATTAAAACTTGAAAACAAATTGAGTTGTCCAGAATTCTAAGTAAAAATGAAAGAAAAGATTAACAAAAATAACTGATGGGGATGTGGAGTGAGTGGAATCAGAATAGTTTCAAAAGTAGTAAAATAGTTTCAAAAGTAGTGGAAGTTCAGAATAGTTTTTCATTTTCTTTATGGAGTTATAGTGTGGCTGATGTGAGTGCTTTAATAAATAAACGAGTCGGTTGTTTGTACTTCTGATTTTCAGTAAAAATTCAGAGATCTTCAGAAAGGCCTACATAATTTTGTTTAACTCTTTTTAATAGAACTAAAGGAGCCAATAAGTCTTGGGAGAGGGGGATTTCTAATAGAGATGTGAGGCGCTGGCTCTCATTTCCTCCTCTCATCACATCTGTGAAGGATTTTGATAGGTGAACATATTGATGTGAGAAACCCGTTTTACTATCCTCCATTTTACAAACTGTAGGTGGTGTTACTCCTACCTTCTTTGTGAGCATGTGTTGAAATGCTAATCATTTGTATATCCCACATATTGCACCTTCCATTTTAATTTAGCGCTTAGTGCTGGTGCCGCATTTTCCTACAAATTCCTCCCAAAAAAGCAATGTATTTTTCTCATCACCCGTCGGTAGGCTGTTCGTAGCATGCATAAGAGAAATACGAGACCCATAGGTGTTCAACAATAAAAAAATTAAGCATTTGGGAACGATTGATCCCTGATTATCCAACTGATGTTACAAATTGGGGAATGTAACGTTACTTAAATGGATGTTAAAGAATTATTTGGATACATTTTATATTATTGGCATTTAAATATACTTTTCATTGGTATTTAAACAACTCACGATTGATATTTACTTCTATTCACCTTACTTTCAAATCGACTTACGATTTTTCAAATAAATTATTTGGGCACTGTGGATCAAAAGCGACTGATGACCATTAAAAATAATAATAAATAGATAAAAGAAGAAGAAGATACTTATCTTTACTTATTAATTTCGAAAGCAATTTTTTTCGCCATCATTTTTCTGACACGATTTTCTATACACTTATTATAGAAATGTAGTGTAATTTTAATGAGACATAAATTTGTTTCTCAATGAAATAACATTTTTGCGTCTTCTATTTTTTAAACAATGATTTAAAAAGTTATTTTAAAAATAAAGAATTTTTTTTTTCATCTTATTTTCAATTAAGATCTTGTTCTTCAGACTGCAAGCTACAATGGTTAACATTATACTTTTAGAGACACACTCTTAAATTAACGGAAAAAAAGGATTTATATTACAGTTTTTCATATTACGTTCATTCATTAGTTCTTTAAGAAAAATGACAAATAAATTCACTGATTTCTACCAACACGGTAAAGGGTTTCATTTATTTCTCTATACGTCAACACATATGCTCATTAAGCTTGTTGGCCATTTTATAAAGAATTGTCCGCTTTGGTGGATCAACATTGATCTTTAGTGTTACCACAGTCTAGAGCGAACACTCTCAAAGACTGCATTTTCAGGGGTCACACCTTTCAACCTTCTTCCGTAAACTTTGTGTAGGATCTTTCCAGATTACACATTTAACATGCCCATACCTGGTGCACGCGAGACCTTAATTAATTTTTATTTCTATGTAAATAAAAAAAATACAATACATAAATTATTTTAATTAAAATATATAAATTAAGTAATTAATTTGTATATTAAATATGAATTATGAAGTTTATGGAGAATAAGAACACGTAGAACTGAAACTCACATATCGCATATATTTCCCATTCTTTATTATTTTACAGACTTTTTGAAAGCGCAGTTTTTTAAAAAAAAAGAAATTTTTCGTATTTCCAACTAAAAACAATAATAAATTCAGAGAATAAAATTTCAACTTCTAAGTCTTGTAGTTTTTACATTTTATGAAACACAAGCAAAGCACAAATCTCTTTGCCTTTTATGTGCAAAAATTTGCTATTATTTAATGTATATATTGAAATAAAGCAATAATTAATAACTTAATCAAACTAATTCGATGCAAATATTTAATATTTTCCTGTAAAAAATATATCAAATATTTTAAAAAGGAAAATTGCACGAATGAATCCCTGCTTTTTACCGTAAGAACAAACTTTTTTGAAAACGCAATATTTAATTGGAAATATCTTCTCCGAACTTTAGAAATATTATGCTTTAATTTTGACTTCATTATTCCAAAAAAAAAAAAAACATCTTTCGTATATATATATATGTTTTTAGAAGAAATTTTAAGCTTTTTCAGAAATTAGTTGAAATTATACTGAGATTCGCTTTTTTATATCAAGTGAAGATAGTAATTATTAGTAATTTTAAATTTTTTGTTTATTAAAATATGCATTCTTCAAAATATTTTTTCCTGGATTTTTATCTTTTCTTATTAGCCCATTCATTCTTGACCCAATGATAATGCGGGTAAAGCTGAATTTTCACCAGATATGTCACAGAACGTTCGCCAATCAGAAGCCTATCTCCTGCCAACTCTGGCTTCTGATTGGTTTACGTTCCGCGACGTCAAATTTAGTATCTGGTGGGAATCCAATTTAATTGGGCAAGATTCATTCCTTCATGTATACTACAATCATTGCTTTTGAGAAACGAATAAATTCAAGGGAAATTGAAACAAAGTGTCTCGTCTAGGTTGTCTGGTTGGAATTATAGAATAACAATAAAATAGAGCGTACATAGAGGTCGCCAGTTTGAAGTCAACATGCTCATCACATGATGATAGGACAATAGTTCAACAACCCATTTGGTCCTTTATTCCATTGGTTTGCTTGATACTTATCATTTTGATGTCTTGCATCACACTGAAAAATGATTTAATATTATTCTTTGTGTGCCTGAGTCGAGAAATTTGAGAAAGGATATCCTTATACTTTTCACAGATACATAGAAATTTATTTATTTGTTACATTTAATGAATATAGAATGCTTTAAAAGCAATCTAATTGAGTATATGTAATTCAAATCGAATTTGTATCAAAAGTCAGTATTATAATGTAGCAATGCTAGATAGATAATTTAATAAATAGTTACAATACCATCGTATCAGTAAAGAATGCCCGGCACGGGAAAATAGAAAGAAAGTATAATCTTGATGTAATATTTCTCGTTCGTTTAAAATATCTTATTTTTTGGCAGTAAGAAACATACTCTTTTTTAGGGAGGGGGAGTTACGCTTTACAATCTGAGAAACTTTGATTTTGACGTAATTCTATGTAGATTCAATTTTAAATTGTACATATTTTACACTATATAAATTTCATTTATAATATTATATGCATATTTTTCTATGGGGATAGAAAATATGTTTTATTCGCAACTTTGTTAATATATGTTATATTCACAACTTTTATTAAATAATTATCGAATTCTTTTTTTTTCATCGTATTCAATCAAATATCTTGAACTCTTTTGTAGATCTCAAATGTATAACAAATCCTTTGATGAAGAAACATGCAAAAGACTACGCCTAGATGCCAGTCCTGGCCAAGCAAATGACAAGACTCAACTTGATGAAGAACGAAAAAAGAGACAAGTAAGGGGGATATTTTGATAAATAAAATTGTAGTAATCTTGTTTGTAGGGATGATAAAATATTGTTATCATGAAAAATCTTTAAGTAAGACTTGAGATGCCTTGCAGTTTCAGAGATTGGCTGAAAAACAAATTTCGTAAGAAATGTTGGGCACTAGAAATCTAGACTAAACATACGATTTATCTTGTCAAAAATTTATTTAACAGTTTTGGGTCAAAAATATACTTCTTCTAAATATTCCTGAATTAGATTTTTTTTTCATGTTTTACTACTATTTATATATGATTAAAAATAATATGAATGAAATTATTTAAAGCAAAATTAACAAGCACTGCAATTTTTTGCATATAATACGCAGATGTAATTCTCTGCTCGAAAAAATAAAGATATCATATAAACCTCAGCGGTATATAATCTGCAGGTGATTCACTCCTGTTCTTTGATGTACCATATATCAATCAAGTTTTTTTATACCCATGCACAGAATTAACAAAATGCTTTTCAAATTTAAAAAGCGCTTTTAGTACCAAAATTGTATATACTTTGTGATGATTATAATTGAAATCCCAATTTCAAAATGCTGTAAAAAAAGAAACATTCGTCACGATGAACTGTAATTTGAACTGGAGATACTTGAAGAAGGGGGAAACGGTACTGCGTCAAAAAGTTCCAAAGTGTATTAATAGATGGAGCTATAAGCTGCATAAAGAAAGTGAATTCGGCTGCTAGTGATATTTTGAATCAAAATTACAATGTATTTGGCATAAGTTGCACATTAAACCAACTGTAATGTTCAATGTGCTTGATTGTTTCGGTTTTTTGACGGAAAAGAACTTCCAAGTCATTCAACAGTTGTGACACTGTTAGTGAAAAGCCCTTCCACCACGACAAGGTCATACCAAATTGGATGGGAAAATCGGTGGAATTGCTTTGGAACTATTTTTGATGCCATACTGTTTTTCCTTTCTTCAAGTATCCTCAGTTCAAATTTGAACTCCTTGTGATGATGATGAGTGGTACTTTTTACAGCATTTTGGAAGTTGGTCTTTAATTATAATCACCCTGTATATAAAAAAATTATGTTATAAATTTAAGATAATGAAAACCAGAAAAAAACATTTCAAAACTGTAAACTAAATAAAGGACAGAGACGATTTTTCAGCCGATCTTTAAAGATTTTTACTAACACTCACGATAAAGAAGAAAAAAATGAATCTTTAAAATACAATATTTTAGGTAAAATAAAATTAAATTCTTAATAAAGAAAAGAAAAAAAAAAAGGCATTAAAACATTGATAGACATAGTATGCATTAAATAATAAAGAAATGAAAATTAATTCAATATTAGATCAGTGAGGAATATGTTTTAAAATTTTTAGTTTAGTTTGAAAGGTGAGAAAAGTTTCCCTTTTTGCATCCCATTATTAATCTGTGGATAAAAGGTCAAAATTCAGTTATCAGGTAAGCTTGAGGTGAACACATTTCCCCAGTGGCATTTGTAGAATATTATTATAATATGTAATACTTTATTTATTATTTTAAAAAAGAAAAAAAAAAACTGAGCAAAATTGTGTATATTTAAAACAAGTAATATAAAAACAAATTTTTTTTTTTTAAACTCAATTCCCATTTTTTTCACTATATTGCAGAAAGTCCTTTATAAATTAAGTTTAAATTTTCCTCTTACATCTGGCGCCATCTATTGGTAGATAGATGCAACTTAAATAAAAAAAAAAACTAAAATTAATTAATTAAATTTTAATTAATGAATTAATATTTGAAAAAAGTATATTAACATCATCCATTACAAGCTCAAAAAATGTATTTGAACTTGTTGGAGGAAAAAAAAGTATTTTATTAACGGTTAAAAATTTGAACAAGATAAATATAGCGAGTGTGTGAACTAATAGTAGGAATTGAAAAAGCTTTTGTTTCTTGACACTTAAAAATTAACAATTTAAAATAGTTTTTTCAGTTAATGTGGATTATCTGCTATCTGAAATTTTTTTATCAAACAATTAATAGTATTTAAACAAATAGTTTTTTTCAGTTAATGTGGATTATCTGCTATCTGAAATTTTTTATCAAACAATTAATAGTATTTAAACAATACATATCAACTAAATAACCCTTTAAGACCTGAAATTTTTTATATATAAATTTTACTTTTTAAAAATTTTTAGTAAACATTGACTCTAATGATACTAAAAAATAATTAAAATAATCTATCACCTTTCCCCCCACGGGGCATGGGGGCACCAGCATTATCGTACGTTCTCGGATTTAAAGGGATAAAAGTTACCACAGTATTGATAATTCTGATAAAATAGTAAAATGCTAAAACAAACATTTTATTTCCATTATATATATTACTTGTATTATATAAAACACGCATTATTAACACAATAAATTTTTTCATTCCTTAAAAAAGTACTGATCTCCTACAGAGCAATATTTCGTAACAATTATTTTATTAACAATATTTAGTTTTATTGTATAATTCTCATTTCCTGGTAATTCAAATGCACTGCAATCTCATCAATAATAATGTAAGCTTAAACTTACATTTGTTAAGACATTGTTTTTTAAATTGTTTACATTTATTTGGAATTTTAATTATCACTTATTCTTAAATCTGTTAGTTTAACTCTTTTTTTTTTTAAATTTCTATCAATATATTTTATAATAAAAGTTATAATATACACAGTCCAGTCACATTAATGTGACCGCCACCTACTTTCGACGTCAACGTGAAATAACCAATCACAAAAGGCAGGTGGCAGCACATTGCAGTGGAGTGTATATAAAGAATTCCACTTAATACCACTTAAATACCACTTAATACCACACTCCACTTAAAGTCAGAATATACAAGAGTGTATATTCTGGCTTTTGACAGGTGGTCACATTAATGTGACTGGGCTGTGTAGATCTAATTTACAATTTAAAAAATTTTTAAGAAAAATATATCTTATTATTTATTTATAATTTTCTTTTTCTTTTAGGAAAGACTTGAAGCTATATCAGAGCAGTTAAAGCTCTTGGGTAGTCAGCAAGAAGAACTGAAAACCCGTTTGCAACAGGCCCGAGAAGTTCAAAATTATGCAGCAGTAACACACTTGCAGACTCAACTAGATCAAATCGCTGCACAACAAATGCAACTCATTAATGATCAGAGTGATATAAATAAACAACTTAGAAGAATAGAAAGGTTAGTAAAGGAAATCTTCCTTGAAATTATGAAACATTTTTAATACAGCATTTTAGTGAACAGGGTATGCTGAGGAAATATGTAAATATGCCATATTTTAATAAAAACTTTATATTGATCATTATTTACATCTGAAAAGGTAGTTTTTCTCCTAATTACATGATTTTAAGAAATTTTTATATTTGTAAGACATAAACATGACAGAAATAGAGAAGTATTTATGCTACAAAGCATCAAATAACAGTTTTGTATCTGCTTCTTTTTTCATATTACATTTTTGATCATATAAATTTAACTCTCTGTCAAGTAAAAAAACTATCATTGCTTTTAATATTCTTCATCTACTCAATGTGATATTTGTTAGTCTTTGTGAATTTTTAAATATTTTCATGCATACATAATAACCTAGAGAAGGCAAGCTCAAACTTGTAAATTTTAGATTCACAACTTTAATTATAAACATTTGTTTCTAAAATTAAAAAAAACAATGTTTACTAATCTGTTTTGCTATTCTTGGCAAAAACCCGAATCCATTTAATTCAATCATGTGTTTCATGTTGATATTTATCAGAAACTAAATCTTTTATAATAGTTAATTTGAAAAATTATACATATATTTTATTGCATATTTTAATAATTATATTATATAATTAATTATATATATATATATACTTTTTATTATATGGGATTATTGTTAACATGATTGTATTGTTATTTTTTCATTGCACAGTACATAATTTTATATCAAGATTAATTATTTAATATTTTATCATATTATAATTATCTTTCATAAAATGAACACAAATCCAAGATTTTTTATTTCTTCTTCATTGGCATAACAGCCACATGATGGGCTAAGACCGTCTGCCTATTGGCAGATTTCGAGACATGAAATGTTTTCTTTTTTTAACGGGGTAGGGTTGTCAGTCCTACACTAAACAATCATATTAGACTAGGACCTACGGTTTAAAGTGGATTCTGAACCACTACAAACATCCGAACCCGAAACCTGTTGCACCAAGCGCCAGAGCACTAGTCATTCGGCCATCAAGCCGGAAACCTGATACTCAGGTACGCGCGGGATGCGCATAATATACTCCCTCTCCGGATGAGAGTCTGTAGACCACTAATACATAGGGTTTACTAAATATATTTCCTCTCGGAGGGAGAGACTGTAAACTAACGTTTTTCAATGACAGCGCCCTTTGCACTGTACTTCCTCTCAGGTGAGAGTCTCGAATGAAGAGTGAATGTGAGAGTCTCGAATCTCTCCTGAAAGCCATAGGGGGCGCTCTTGTAGTTGCGAAGGAGGAAGCACTGTTGCAGAACAAATAAACTAAAACTTAGAAATCTATACCAAAACAAGTAAAAGGTGTCCTTTAAGTTCTTGGATAGTCATTCAAATATTACAATTTTTTTAATAAGCAGCTGAAAGATTTTTATTGAACCTATTTGTTCTTATCCGAAAACTTTTAAGAATAACATTTATTCTGTCATGATAATTATTCGACTTAAAACAAATTTATGCTAAATAATTAAAATAAAATAAAAAACGTGTTCATTTAAAATTGTTTCAAAGCATTACTTTTTTATAATTTTGTTTAAAATTTTTAAATAATTAAATTGTCTATGTTTCTCGCATGTAGTGTGTTAAAGGGTTAAATATTTTAAATGTTATATTAAATTAGATGTTAAAAATAATATAGTAAATAAAATGTATAAATAATATTTTTTGTTGCACTGTGTACTTTAATACAGTGAATTTTTTCAAAAAGATTTGTTTATTAGGTGCAAGCTTTGATAGAATTTTTGCTTAATTGTGAAAGTAGCATTTTAAAAGGATATTAAATAATGTACAAATTTAAAATTTAATTCATCATTAATTAAATTTGAAAAATCCATATTTTATAATATAAAATAAAAACTTTTAATTAAAAATTATTTATTTTTCTAATTTTCTTAGATACTACCTTGGTGGTAAAGGATGTGGGAGATTATCATCATGTTCTGATCCTGATAAAATTGATAACGATGACACTGGTATGCTTTTTTTTTATTTACAAGTATTTGAATATGAATTTAAAGTTAATCAAATATTTTCTTATAATTAAATACAATTAAAAATCTTACAAATCTTAACCAATCTTAATATTTGCTTTGCATTCAAAATCATATATCTATAAAATTGTTGCATGCAATTAAGAACTTAATATTTTTATTTTTTTCACCATTTCAAATATATACAATAATCAGTAAGCAATTCAATTTAAAATTCTAACATTTTTAATTTATCATTGTTTAAATTTTTATTCACGTTTGATTATTAATTTATCTAATACTTAAAAAGAGTATTTTCTAACATTGCAGAGTGGTCTTAAAATTGAAAAGAAGTTATTGATTTTATACCGTACTTTTATTTGTTGTCTTAAGCATAAAATTTTTTATTTAGCGGGAAAATAAGGGTATTATTTTCAGTATCAAATTCTAATTTTTCATTTATATTCACTTACGATTTAATTTTTCAGTGTTTGTTATTAATGTGCAGTCTTTAGCTTCATCTCATACTACTTTTTTTTTTTTTACTTAGTCAAAATATTATCAACTCAAAAATAATCAAAGACCTTTATTCATTTTTGCAGATTCACAATTTTCAGCATACAGCAATGCTTCATCTCCTACTTTAAGTCATGATGCCCATGATTCACCTTCACAAGATTCAAATCAGTCTGCACATACTACTGATGTTTTTGGAACTATGAAGATGGTTAAGAAAACAAGTGTTCAAATAACTAAGCAGTTGGTTCAAGAAACCTTAATCGATGAAGGGCTTCGAGTTGTAAAGGAATTGGCTAACCAGATTAAAGAAGATTGTGAAATTTCTGCTTTGGCTCCACCTAATGTTAGCCCTCCTCGGAACAATAGCAGTGGTAGTAGTACAACCTCAAATGGTCCTACTCCAAATGTTTCCAACAGTTCCAAACCTGAAGCAGGAAGTCGTCCTCGAGGTAGGCCTCCAAGACTTGATAGAGACTATTCAATATCGACAGCTTCTGCCACTGGAGGTGGATCTAGAGCACCTACTCCTATGAGCCATCCACCTCCAGCATCTACTCCTTCTCCTTCCACCACAAATAACAATTCTAACAGTAATAATGGAGGGAATGCTCCTACTTCATCACCATCTGCTCAAAATGGACGTACTATGTCATCTTCTGCTATGAATGGTCCAGCCTGCTCCTCTGACCCCCATAACAGCAGTAGTGCTAGCATCCCAATCAGTGCCTCGTCTCATTCAGTCGACGGATTTGTAATGCCAATGACAAATGGAACTAATGGCCTTAGCCATCATCATCACCATCAGCATCATCATCAGCATGGGTCTGGAGGCAGCAATTCTCCTGTTGTTGATATAACTTCTTCTCCTGAACCTATGGGGAAAGGAGCTTCCAACAGTCTTAATGCTCTTCTTGCCTTTTCTCAAAAAGGAATCAAACAAGAGCCCTCTTCTCCTAACAATGCTTATAAAATAGACTGAGGCTTCTTCAGTATTAAAATGCTATAACCAAACTTCTACTTTTTCTCATGTAGATAACTTTTTAACAAAGATTTTTATTTTCTCTTTAGTATATATTCTGTTACCGCATCCACACTTTTATTTATGTTTTATAATTTTAGCCTTGTTATTATTTTTACTGCTTTTGTACATTAGATTTATCATTTTGTGTGCTACCTGCCAAAAGAGCAGAAATGACACTATGCTATTTCTACTTCAAAAGTATAGTTACTAGTTATCTAACATAATTAAAAAAAACATTTCAAATTAAGATATTGTTACATAGAGAGGCTCTGAACAGGGCTGGAGGTTTAATCCATTCCATTGGTGCAGTATAAAATATTTGTGTGCAATAACCTGTTGTTAAAGTCCTTCCATTCATGGATTCGGGCCAAAAGTAAATGAAAAAGGACTGGAAATCTTGGCTGAATAATGTCTGTGATTATTTGTTCTTCAATCCGTAAATATACGTTTTAGCAATTCAACACTGACATGGTCAGTGCTCTTGCAATGTGCTGTGAATTTTGTGTGTGCATGTTGCTTTATGGAAGTCCTAGACGTCCGCCTTTGCCTAGTCCAGTGTGACCAGTGCAGTACTTGTCTGATTTTATTCTGATAAAAGACAGACGTTAAACTTCTGATGGATCTTTCACTTGAAGAGAACCTCTTAGGTGGTGCTCAGCAGGAGGCAGATACATTATTCCCAACAAACTCTCCTCTTATTCAGTGGTTTTCAAAACCAAAAGCTTCAGGCCGGTGGCATGAAACTTGAAAGACGTGATTTTGGGGACGTGTATAAAATGAAGTGCAGAATGAGCTTAATCTTTGTAAATCACTTGAAAAATCTCCTGCTCATAAGTGGAAAACTTTTTCCCTGAAACAACTATCTATGCCAATTGTGAGTGCAACAGAAACAGAATACAAAGTCTTCTGTTTTCTTTTTCATCTTTGTTCAAAAAAGATGGTATAAATATATAGCTATATATGTAGGGGAAATCGAATATTGGTGTTCTACAGAGATCTGCAGTATCATCATACCATACTTGATTCAGATATCTGTGATTACAGTCATTTATTTGTCATGCTTGTAAGCTTTTCTTATACATATGATAACACTGGAAACAGATATTGGTACATGAGCTGGACTTGTAAAGTACAAGAGGAAATGGAATGGGAACAATGAAACCATCTTAGTTGACAGAAAACAACAATCAGTGCATTTAGTGATATGATGCCAAAATTGTACTTGAAAAAGTGATGTTCCATCTTAGTTTTCTAAATTAAGAGTTGTGTGATGTGATAAAATGTGATAGTGTTTACATCCTTAAATGTTATGCACAGATAGCTACCAAAGTCTCAATCGCATATGACTTTCTCATTCAGCATTCTTTAAGCTCCATGGGCTGATACTAGTCTTCAATTGAAGAATAAACGAGAAATCAAAGATTTTGATATAACAAATTGCACTATCCTAAATATGAGTTTTGTGACCAAAATTCTTGAAGTGTTAGAAAATGGATATGGATGGGTATCTTATTTTGCACTTCAAGTTTCTTGGTGTTAATTAAAGAAGCAACTCTTCAATTGATTTTTATTTTCTTCTCTTTCGTTAAAAAACTATTTCCATTGTGAGACTAAATTTATCATAGTGCTAATAGCCTTGAACATCAGCTCATGTAAAATATTCATCAGCTGATTCAAATTAAGTATTATAAATACTATTTGGTCAACTGTAAGGCTATAAGCACTAATAAAAAACACATTAATACAATAGAATTTATTTTTCATTCAAATATTTTCAGCGGTTTTTATATTTTGATTATAATCACTGAAAATGCAATATTGATAACACTGGCACTGCTCGCACTACAATAAATCTTAGGCGAATAGAAGTGAGTAGTGTGATAGTGTTGATTTTATTGTATATCAATTAATGTTCAAGGCTATATTGGTGTGCATTTCTTCATATATTGCTTATATAACCTAAATTTTTGTTGCTCTAAATGCATTAGATGTGGCTTTGTTCTTCCTGTTCAAATCAGAATTTTTTAGGTTTGTAAATAATCTGTGGAATATTAATATTTAACCTAAGAAATAATTAGTTTGATGGGCATAACTGAATGTTTATAATGAATGATTTCATTACCAAATGTTTTGCATGGGCTTTTAAAAGACATTTTAACCACTGTAAATTTTCTTCTGAATAGAAATTTATAAATAACTTCATTCAAAAGTACTGTCGTTCGAAGCAACTCGGCTGATTTCCTAAGTAGATATTTTAATATTTACTCTCGTTAAGTTTAGGACAGTATGATATTACTTAATCAAATTTCATTTACTGTTAGATTTGATTGATTGCCAGATTGTCATTATTTACTTTACTTATAAGTACTGCACTCAAACCTCATTCGCTTGTGCAATAAATCTCAAATTGGTTTGTAAATGTGTTAAATTCACTATATCAGTATATTAGTGTTTCATCAAAAGAACTATATTTGTAATTTCTCTAGTTATATATAACTAAATATTTCCCTGGGAAAATAAAATTTAAATTAATTTGTGCAATACCTTACTATGCCTGATATGCAAATTTATTTAATGTGTAGTCAATTTTATGATAATCTTTTACTGTTACATTTTCACTTTGCATTTATATTGTTTATACTTCCTTACATTATTAAAGTCATTGAGAAACTTAGTATAAAATATTGCAATGGTTGTGGTTACCATATTTTTATTTGTTTAAACTGCAATTATTTTTCTTTTACTGCAATTTTAAAGTTAAAAATGCTGTTAATCAATCTTATTTTAGTTGAAATTATAGAATAATACTGTTATGAAGTTAAACATTTATCCCTGTAAACTTCGTAATACATTGATTTATTAAAAAAACAATTTGCAATAAATATTAAGTGGTTTTACTACTTTTGTATATATATGTTATTTACATTTTGTGGTATAAATTCAGTCTTTTGAAGACTGTATTTATTATCCAGTATTGTTGTTATAGAAATCAATTTCCTCTTTTATAATGTAACTGAATGTAAAATGTCCCAAATATATATCCTGAAGTACATCAGGCTAAATATAAATGGCTTGAAAAGTTTGAGTCAAACTGTTTACCATATACAGACATTTGCAATAACCAATCATGTTATTCTTTGCTTTTAGTGTAAAAAATTTTCATCCATTTTTTATCTAATTACTGAATCTTTGCTGTTTTTCATACAAAAACATTTGCAATATCCAGTTGTATTATGATTTGTTTATTGTGTCAAATTATTTCGTCCATGCTCTTTTTTATCTAATTATTGAAACATTTTCCATCATCATATTTAAAGAATTATTTATAGTAAATGTGGCTTTGACCTCAGCAGAAAAATGAAGAGAAATTATGATATTTTGTTTCAAAATAGTGAAATTAATATTTATATTGTAGCTTTAAAACTGTATTGTTTCATTTTATGTGACAGTTCTTTTAAAATGTTCAATCTTTAAAGGTCATGTGTAATTTGGTTTCTAATGATGTGATGCTTTCTGTGTAGTTTAAGGTATAATTTTTGCTTTTTATTTTTGATGAACAACAAGTTTCAATGGATTTCATACAAATGTAAATGTAAATGTATGTAACTGAAAAGATCATAATCAAAATGTATGTGAAATTTCAGGCATATTCACTCTTCATTTTTCAGAGTTTCCTAGCCTAGTCTCTTAATTTTAATGGAAACTTTGCTGTTGTCACTGCAACTGCAATGCGATTGAGGTGTATTTTTGTCAAGAGTGTTCCTGTTTTGGCTGTCATATCTGAATAAAATTCAATTCCCCTTCTGTCAAGGTGTCATTCTTTCTTGTTTTGCTTGATTCAACTTTCCTTTTAGAAAATCATTGACTATCATTTTTTCTAATGAACTTTTATTTTATACTAGTTGTTTACTCGACATTTATTTATTTTCCCTGTATTTTGTCGGATAAGATGTAATAATGTAATATGACAGGAGAATATAAGTGT
The DNA here is from genome assembly GCA_021605095.1 of Caerostris extrusa. Classification (NCBI taxonomy): domain Eukaryota; kingdom Metazoa; phylum Arthropoda; class Arachnida; order Araneae; family Araneidae; genus Caerostris; species Caerostris extrusa. Next base: position 24,846 of record BPLR01015615.1, read on the forward strand.
ATAATAAAGTAAGTGTATAATGTAATATGACAGGTGAATGAATGTATTGTATAATTTGTCTTGGCACTCGCCTCACTTTTCTTTGGGAGACATTTTTAGGACAATAAAGTAGAAAACATTAAACGAAATGAAACTGTCACATACACAAAATTGAATAGAACTACAATCCCGCTATTTAAAAGAAAGACCTCCTACCTGACTGAACCTGCATAACTACAATCCTGCTATTTATTGAGGAACGGGAATACTTGAGGCTGGCTAGTTTCTAAAAAGAAAGACCCTCCTACCTTACTGACCCCGCAGTGCTGATATTTCAAGTATTCATCTTTTTCAAATTAGGGCCTGAATGGCTAGCTCTTGGTACCACAGGGCATCAAAGGCATCAAAGAAAATTGTCTAAATGTTTGCCAGCTGCATTAGAACAACATCTTTTCAAATTAGCTTATGAGTGTTGCTGGGCTACAGAAAATCAAAAAGATTTTAGTTTTCATTTATGAACTTAAATTCATTGTTAGGACATTTTTGTTTTCCTACATGAATATGCCTATGATTTTAAATTTATAACTCACTTCATATATATTTCTGTTTTTTAACGAATACTCTGATTGCCATCTGGCCACTCGCATTCATTACTCCTTTTCCACTCGCCACACTACAGCAGCGCTCCCTCAATAAATTTACTAATTATATCGGTAGATTTCCATCGGCTATTTTCATCCACAAGTACAGTTTCATACACATAATTCTATCTTTGATCCAAGGTTATACTGATTGTTCCACTAAGTCAGGCGAACCAGGATATAACTAAGCGTACTAATATGCCGTATTTTTTACAGATTTCCATCGGCCAGTACTGAAGTTATTTCATCCACAAGTAAACTTTCACATGCATAATCGCATCTTTGATCAGAGGCTATACTGATTGTTTCACTAAGTTAGATGAACCTGGGGCTGATGGCCGAGTGGCTAGCGCTCTGGCACTCGGTACCAAAGGTTACGGGTTCGAATCTCGGTGGTGCCATGGATGTTTGTAGTGGTTCAGAATCCACTTTAAGCCGTAGGTCCCTGTCTCATATGGCCGTAGAGCGTCACAGAGCCCAACCAGACTTCTCACCCATATAATTCCTAACTGTAAAGGGCCCACTCAGCTCTTGGCACATTGATGTGGTGTGGTGTAGTAGTAATTTAGATGAACAAAGATATAACAAAGCGTACTAATATGCCGTAATTTTTTAATACAACAAGAAACTTTTTTTTTTAATTTTTCATCAAAAATTATTTGTATGCAACAGGCATCAAATATTAAATACATTTTAAGATGTTTGTATGCATTTACATTCATATTACTAGAAGAAACTAAGTAGTTTTAGAAAGTAAATTAAAAATGTGGCATTAGAATTAAAAATTAAAAAAAAAAAGTGTTTGTTTATTTATATTCCCATATTTTATTTAAAATCGACAAACCTCTGCATTCGAATACAATACAAAAATCTGGACAATTTGGATATAATAACCAAAACATTTTTACACGAAAAAATGCTCTTTAATTTTCCTTTTATTAATTTTTTTAAAATTCTAAAGCTTTAGAAATGAATACTATTTTAATTATTTTTAAAAATTAAGTTGAATTAATTTCAGTAGAATTATTTAAAAATTCATGCATAAATTATAAACACTTGTCTCATTATTATCTCATTAATTAGTATTGAAAAATTCTATGTTAGTACACATTTATATGTATCAGTGATTTTTTTTATTTTAGTAAATGATTATTAGTTGCGTATTATTAGAAAAATAAAGTCATGCTGGACCAGATGAAAAGCATATGTAACTTGTTATCACGGTTCGGTTTCATGATGCTCAATTAACTGTAATACAAAATATAAAACACGTAACAAATATCAACATATTTTGGTTACATAAGAGTTTTTCAGCATTCTTTAACTCTAATATTTAAGATTCGAAACAGTCGGCGTTAAAGGAGCTAACGTTATTTTCATAAAATTTACACTATTATAATTTGAGGCCGTACTATCAGAGTCAAAAGTATTAGTTTGTAAATTGAAAAAAATATTTTTCATTTTATATACGATGAAAAATATATTTTTAATTTATCAATTGAATTAAAGTTTTTTTTCTTTCAAAAATCTGTTAGCTTTAAAGAGATGAGATATATTTTAAAAAAATGTTTTTCATCAGACAATCTTCCGGGTTATAAATTCACAGGGTCATTCCTTTTATCTATTGTAAAAATTAAATTTTATCTATTCATTCTGTTCGATAGCTCAGTCACAAAAATAAACTCAAGTAAAAAACGTAGACTGTATAAATTAATTAATCTCCTTTATTTAGGCAGCCATCAAGCTCGAAGATGGACTGCCCCACGCAACCTTTTCTCGTTGGTTACACTTATTGAACTCTTTTACTTATGCAGCCATCAAGCTCGAAGAGGCACTGCCACACGACCATTCTCTTTGGTCGTAGTTGTTTAACTCAGTTTATGCAGCCATCAAGCTCGAAGATGCACTGCCACACAACCTTTCTATTTGGTCGCTGAGTTTCAACTCCTTTAGTTTATGCAGCCATCAAGCTCGAAGATGCACTGCCACACAACCTTTCTCTTTGGTCGCTGAGTTTCAACTCCCTACTTCACTCTTCTCCCGTCATCTCACCATGACCATAATGCCAGACAGGATGTTTTTCTGGACATAGGGCGTTGACCTCCCCTATGCAGGGGGAACCTGGGTTTCGACATAACATGCCGCCACCCATTGATATGTTTACTAAACATTCAATAATACACAATAAATCATTCTAACATACAGAATTAACAATTCTAAACATATAATAAGTCATTGAAAAAATGAACATATATATGTATACATTGTACTAAATTTAACAAATTACAAACATAATACCATGAATATAAACAAAAGCACTCTAAAGGAAATTACTCTGGCATAGGCAAAACACACACTTTTGATACTGGTCTCTTAAAATTCCCCTCTGGGTTTTTTTATTAAGTACTCTGATTTTATTATCAACACCATAATAAATATCAATTATTCTGCCTAGAGACCATTTGTAAGTAGGTAAATTATTATCAACCAATAGCACTAAATCACTAATGTTTACATTGTCTTTTTCAAAGACCCATTTATTTCTTTGTTGCAATTCTCTTAAATAGCTACGGTGCCATTTTTTTTCCACACTAATTGAACTATTTTACCCTTTGCCACTTATTAAGATTATTATCTTTTAAATCAATTAAATTAGGCTCTAAAATAGCGTTCATTGATCGATTAATCAAAAAATGGGCTGGAGTTAAAACTTCGAAGTTATCTCTATCAGTAGAAATTGGACTCAATGGTCTAGAATTCAAAATTGCTTCAGTTTGTATACATATAGTTAAAACTCTTTATAATTTAAGCTAGCACCTTTAACTACTCTTCTAAAATCAAACTTAAATGATTTAAAGGCCGCTTCCCAGAGACCACTAAAATTTGGGGTTCGAGGAGAATAAATTTCCATTTGATACCTTCTTCACATAAATATGAAGGTAACTTAATCTCAGGATTAATAACTAACTCATGAAACTTTTGAATTTCTTTTTTCGCACCTGCAAAAATTCTTTGCATTACCAGAGTATAATTCAGCACATTTGCTTCTACGTGCAATAAATCTTTTAAAGCAGCTATAAAGGATTCAGATGATAAATCAAAAACACTCTCAATATGCACTGCCTTAAAAACAAAACAAACAAATAAACATACATACATTTACACACAATACTCTTTCTTTGTTTACCAATTTTAACCAAAAATGGTCCACAGAAATCTACTCCTGAAATATTAAATGGATAATTCAAGGTAACTCTATCTTTCGGTAAACTACCCATTAGTTGTGTTGACACAATAGGTTTTACTTCTCTAACAAATAACACATTTATGCACTATTTTTCTGCAAATAGATTTTCCACCTATAGGCCAGAATTACTCACGTACATGACACAAAAAGAGCAGATAATCCTACATGAAATATTTTATATGGTAATAAGAAATTAACATCTCAGTAAATGCATAATTTTTAGCAATATTATACGGTGTATTTTATCACAACTACATTCCGCATTACTCAAACGTCCACCTACTCTTAAGATTCCATCTAAATCTAAAAAGGGATTTAAAGATTTTAATTTACTCTTTGGTATAAGTTTCTTATCTTTCAATAGACCTTTTGAAAACTTTTCTTGTTGAATAGATTTTTACCAGAAATATCTCAGCAATATTCATTTCTATCATACATGAATAACTAAACAATAATAATATATATAAATTATCAATATAAATGAATTATCAATTGAATAATTTAATTTAAATGACAAACACCTGGTATTTTTAAGAAATCTAAATATGTAACTTAAATACTTAAACTTTTATATAATTATTACTTAAACTCAATAAATAGTTCATGAAATTTCAGTCACTTGTTTCATAAACAATTTGTTCTCACCAACACTGGATCACTCAGTTCAGAAAAGTTCTCGTCCTGTTTATCAAGGATTTGGATCGGTTGATCAGGATACTTTTCTCCAGCCAGGAACTCTGGTCTCACCTAATGTGGTATCACTGGAAATCAGATGGCAATCGATGGTGTAGCAACTTTGATGAGCACGAAAGTCTTTTAATCACTTGATTTCGAATCACTGCAATAAACTACTTAGATGTCTTAAGCTTCAAGGCACATTCACAAAAGTAGTTGATGAATTCTAAAAAAAAAATTAAAACGTTGAAGACCATTGAAACATATTAAACACCAACTGTAACAGATGTTATACTCTCACACGAACAGTTGTGGTTCGGCCATGGCATTTGCCGTTCAGGGCATATTCCCTTACCAGCCACCTTTGTTTCTTGGATGGTCTCATAGTTGAACGACTCCTGTAGACTCCACCACATCCATCTGATGGTTTACCATATCTGCTTCCTCTATCTCCTCCATAACGGAAACCATCTCCTCTGACTCCACGGTATTCTCCTCCTCCACAGTCTCCTCCTTTATCTCCACTGGAATAGCCACCATCTTTACTGCCACGGACTTCTCCATCACCACGGTCTCCTCGTTTAACTCCATCACCTCAGGATGGGTCCACTCTTATCTCTGATCCATTGATGGTAGCTCCATTCATGGTCTTTGAGAACTCATTTAAATCAGCAGCGGTCTGATGGCCAATTGGCTAGCGCTCTGGCCTTTGGTACCACAGTTTTCAGATTCGAATTCTGGCAGTAGTTTGGAATCCACGTTAAACTGTAGATCCCGATCTAATTAGCCTAATGTGTGCACAAAATGCCGTAGAGCGATAAACCAAACCATTTAAATCAGGATTTTACACCTAACGAGTCGTAACTCAACCGGTTAGACGTTGCAGTCAATACACGCATAAAAAGTTGCTTAGGCACTCATACACATTAATAGCACTTGTGGACTGTGCCCTATAGAAAAAACTATTAAATATTTCAATCAGCAATCAAAGTCCATCAAGAGGCTTGATGCAAAATCTAACATAACTGAAGATTTCATTTTACCACCAGAGAGATATATACTGTTCGTATTAATAACTTCTGTAGCAGATGCTAATCCCTGTCCTTTCATTTCAGTAGAAAATAAATTTTCAATTCTAAATAGCTAGGAACCGAGTGAAGATGTTGCGAATCCCCCATCCCCTTCCTGCAAAATAATTTAAATGCCACCTATTATGGCAAAGCAAGTAGATAAAAGTGAAATATAAAGTGGCTCGAATTGACTAGAATTTTAATTGTACGGCTAAAATTATTCTTTTTGAGAGAATTTCTAAGAATGTTTTTCCTTGTACCAGACATGTCAAACTCAATTAATATACAACATGATTATAATTAAAGTACCACTTTCAAAATGCTGTAAAAAAGAACCACTCGACACAATGAGTTCAAATTTGAACTGAAGATACTTGAAGAAGGGAGAAACGATACCTAAAGTGACGAGTTCCAAAGTGTATTAATAGATGGCACTGTAAGCGGCATAAAGAAATTGAATTCGGCTGCCAGTGATATTTTTGAATCGAAATTACAACGTATTTGGTATGAGTTGCACGTTAAACCAACTGTAGTATTCAATGTGCTTGATTGTTTCGTTTTTGACGGGAAAATTGACTTCCAAGTCATTCAACAGTTGTGACATTGTTAGTGGAAAGCCCATCCAACACGGCAAGGTCATATCAAATTGAATGGAAAAATCGGTGGAACTTTTTTGATGCCATACCGTTTCCCCCTTCTTCAAGTATCTTCAGTTCAAATTTGAACTCATTGTGACGAGTGTTTCTTTTTTTTACGGCATTTTGAAAGTGGAAGTATTGTTTGTTTGGAGTAAAATTGTTTTATGTACAGGGTGATTAATTATAATCACTCTGTACATAAAACCACGAGTCGCATAAAAAAATAGCAATAAACAGGAAGCAGATTTTTATTATTATTATAATTACCATAACACAAAAATATAATATATACATACAAATATAGTCACGTGAGAAAAATCCACATTAAATTCGTAAAACCTTTTTTTTTTTTTTTTTAATTTATGTTATTTAAGTAAAATTATATCATCATTTTTTTAAAGAACCTCACAACTGGTTTTCATGAACCAAAAATCTTCAATATTTGGTTAAATTTATTCACCTATATTATTTTTTAAAATTGATTGCACATGTTTGTCTTTCAATCTTTACCTTCCCACATTTTTATGATTTTTTTTTTAAAGTTGAAAATATTTATTAGCACAAATATTCGTTACCGCACATCGATTAAATATGCCTAATTGTACAATATTACTCATTGGGAAATTAGTAAATTGATAAATAATCATAAAACTTTAAAATCCCAACAACCATATATTTTTCTTTTTAATACAGAATCACATTGAATTACAAATAATTCTGATTGTAAATTGAAACATTTCGACGTCAATTGATGGAGATAAAGCAAATAGGTGAAATTGGCTTTCACATTTCTTGAAATCCCAAAATCTTTAGAAATTATTTTCTAATAATTTAATTTGATTCTCATTGTCTGAAAAATTTCAACTCCGATTAATTTTGAAATAATATCTGACTACATTTAAAATGAGATAAATTTTCTTTTTCCAATTTATTTTCACCTAAGGAATAATTTTAGTTTGGAAACTTTTATACAGTCAAATAACAAAGGAACAAACAACATGAAGTTTGCATTGAATGCGTTTTTACCGTCAGCTGAAGAAATTAGGTCCATTGATGATAATTTCTTATTTTTACATTAATAATTTCTCGATTTAAAAAAAACAACAACACCATTCTTCAACCACCATTTCGTATGCGGACAAAATTTCTAGTTATGTACAAATAGAAATTTTAAAAATTAAGCTACAAAAAATGAATTAAAACTTTTTTTAGGTACTGTTATGTTGGTACTGTTATTGCGGGCCGCATACAGAGCGCGGAAGTATAGGAATACAGTGATAGTTTTTAAATGTAGTTAAAATTCCATAAACAAGAGGAATTTAGAATTATAACAAATTCAGAAACTTGTTCGCACATTCAGCAAGGCATACACTCTGAAATGAAAAGAATTAAATAAGACAGTTTGCTCTAAAACAATTTCACAATGTCCTTTGTAAGTAAATTTCTTTAGTGCTAAAAAACTTGTTGCACAAATACTGTGGATAAAAGGATTTTCTCCAATTCTCTAACAGAGCGGGAATATGTAGTAAGAATCCGATAGTTGTCTGTATGTATCTGTATGAAACAAAAAATAATTTAATTTTTTGTTTTATATAGTGTAATAAAAGATAAATGAAAAAATTAAACACTGCTTTAAATAATTTTAAACAAACTTTATAAGGAAAAATATTCCATAAACACTCAGTATCTATCAGTATACTTTATCTGATAACGACCAACATTCGTATTGACATACCGGTGAAATAATGGATCTCATAGTTAGAAATATGATATGAATTGCAGGTGTTGAGTCTCACTATGCTGGAAAAAATTATGCATATTCCTTATCAGTGCTTGAAAGCTGTCTAAAAGAACCACATAATAATAATTATAATAACTATTAAAATAATTATAATACATTTAAAACTCTAATTTAGCAGAAAATATTTTTTTTTTTTTTTCTCAGCTAAATCGGAGTTTTAAATGTAACTTAGTTTATATTCGATTGTTATATTAGATAAAAAGTGCATGATGATTAAAAAAAAAAAAAATATAATGTAATTACACAGGTTTCCATAAATTAAGGAGAATTTACAAACGTAATAATAATTCAAAAATTATTTGTTGATTTTAATGAAATTTTGACCAAAGTATACAACATCTAATAATGTGGCATGAAAAATGTTTTATAACAAATGTTATTAAGTGTAAGGAAATTTGAAAACAAAATTGATGTTTTAGAAATTAGCTGACGAATGAAATCGAAAAATTGGAGGTGTCAAGTATTTTCAATATGGAATGTGATCACCTCGAGCAACTATACAATATATGCAGCGATCGATAGATGAAAGATGGCATCGGCATGTATTCTATGAGGTCAATAAGAAGAGAGCTATTGTTCTTGAAAAGCTGTTCTAAATATGACAAAAGTCTGAGAAGGATATTTAAGAGCAAAAAAATACGTCTTTTTAAATCATCCCAAACAAGCTCGATAAAATTTAGGTTCTAGAATTCAACTAAACACTTCATACGCTGAATCCTTTTTGCGGTTGAAGATTGTCTTTTTCAATACTAATTTGTGCGATCTAGCGTTATCGTCATTATATAATATGGAATTAACATAAATTGGACCAGAATAAGAGTAAACATAAACATAAACATAAATGATATCATCTTTAACTTTAAAAATCATGATTCCATGCAGGTCTCTGCGCTTTCAGTAAAAGAGGTACCATCCCACACGCAGAAATTACCTTCTCTGTATGAATATCTTTCATGGATTTAAAATTTCTCATTTTACATAATAATTTATAAAGGCTGAAAAATCAAATATATATTGCTTGAGAGAAAAATTGAGTAATTTTTAGTAATTAGAAAATTGAGCTAGGGAGTGGAGAAAATATATTGTTGGGGAATAACTTATAATTATTAATATAATTGGAAATTAATTTTAACACATTTATTTGAAATAGTTTCTGTAGATACTTTTAGCTCTATGTGATCAATATAGAGCTAAAAGTATGCAAGTCTATATACTCGAGTTTTGAAAGTTATAAAACTGTAAAATTTTAGAATTAAAAAAAAAAAAAGAAAGAAAATTTGCGCTCAACAACAAATTATTTTATCCCATCAGTTCCTTTAGTCAACAATAGATGTCGCCACGATATAGAATTTTTCTCTGATGCACATCTTCCGATGCTTTTTTTTCCTTTTAATTTATTCGAACTGTACGAATCATAGAAAAAAATCATATAATTAAAAACTTTCCTATGAAATAGGGAATCATGTTTGAAAGTTTTTTTGAATGTTGGTATTGACTGAAGAAGAAATATATTGACTCTCAACGATGAAGATTGTTTTAAAAGGAATTTTATCAAATAAAGTGTTCCGAAAGTTTAAAGTACAATAAATTTTATTAGAGGGTTCAATGGCGGTCAATTTACTTGTTCTTTTTGTAGTAAGATCATAAATTAAGATTTTGTAGTAGAAATGTTTTTTGTCATAAGTTTTAATTAAATTAGAGGAATTCCTTCAGTTTTTTTTTTTTTTTTTAAGAATATGTTATTTTAATAGGTTTAGAAGAATATGTGATATCAAATAGTTTTCTAGAGTCTTAAAATCTTTAAGAAAGTTATCACAATTTTTAGATAATTTTGTTTTAACGTATCATTTAGAACCTCAATTTGTTTTTACTTAAGTGATGTGAAAATAAGGAATAGTGTAGTTAAAATGAATAACTATTTGCCTTGTATTGAAAAGGTCATTTAAGTCTGTATTATATATTAAATTTAAAAGTGAGCATGTACATTTCCACTTAGAAATCATTCGCATTTGTCATATGTATAATAGTAAGTCCGGATCCTGTTGAAAAGTGTTATCGAAAAGCAATTGAAATTAGCAGATACATAAAAAGCCATGAGTCTTTTTTATTACATTTATTAATGTGGATTTTAAGGAACTCAAAAGTAGTAATTTCGGTTCCAAGAAGACAACGGAAGAGAAAAAAAGCACTCCTTTCAGAAGGCTGCGAAGTTGTTTGGTGACTGGCAGTCTAAACAAATGGGTAATGAAAAGAAAGCATCATGGGAAGACTTTAAGGGTAACTACCATGGATTACCGTATGACAGAAAACCAGGAAAATTTTAATGAGGCAGTCTTACTGTCGATGCGAGACGCTTAATTTTTTATTTCGGGGGAAAAACAAAAAAACAGCATTTTACTTGTTAAGGTGAAGAGTTTGATGAGTACCAATAACGTACGTTGCCTCAATCGCACAGCTCAATAATCTAAGGTAAATATCATGATGTCGGTAGGATTTTGCTATAAGTTTAGTATTTTCCCCTTATATTTTATAGTCTAGAGACACAAATGCACTACAATGACTATAAATTAATTCCAGATACTTGAAATAAAAATAAAATTTATTTACGAAATAGTAAAATGAATAAAAAAACAATGATATATTATGTTGATTTGATTTATAAAAATTTTATTCGCCAATACCCATTTGCATGTTTTATTTTATTCGGAAACAACTAGTTTGTATTTATTTACATCTGCTAAAGTAATAGAAACTTTCAAATTATTGAAAGATTTTACCTCATCAAGAATCCTTTAATATGGTTAATAATAAAAAAAAAAAAAAACATTTAACTTACTTCCTTTTTTTAATTCCTACTATTAGTTCACACTCTCCTATATATATATCTTGTTCAAATTTTTAATCGTTAGTAAAATACTTTTTATTCATCCACTCAAGTTCAAATACATTTTCTTAAACTTATAGTGGATGACGCTTGATGCTAACTCAATAATTAAATTTAACTAATTAATTATAGTTTTTTAGACTTAAGTTGTATGTATCTACCAATAGATGGCGCCAGATGTAAGAGGAAAATTTCAACTTCATTTATAAAGGACTTTCTGCAATATACAGTGAAAAAAAAAGTAGAATTAATTTTAAAAAAAAAATTTTTTTTTGTTACTTGTTTAAATAAGAAATCGTTTAGCATAATCAGAATTATTGACAGCAGATGTTTTAGATGACCTCTTACAAGGGATAAACTTTGTTTACAAAAAAAGTAATAAATAAAATAACACTGCACATATACTTTTTAAAAAAAATGATCGTTTTCTTTCGACTGTTGAGAGCATTTATGCATCAGATTTCATGGAAGTAGAACAAAGGTATGCCATATTTTTCAACGAAATTTGTTTCTTTTGCTTTTCAAAAATATTATTTTTGATTTCCTGAAATTCAAACATTTTTTTATTTAATTTGTCATAGAATATTTTTTAATGATTTTTTATTAACTTGGAAAAACCTCTTCGTACAAAATACATATCTAAATATTGCAACACCAAACAAATATATATATATATATAACTAATCGCGTATAACATTTTTGATATTTTTCATCATCTATGATGAAATTTAAGAACCAAAAAATTAAAAGATTACAAATTTTGCTGCTAAATCTTTTTTAGAAAGTACTAAACATTACCGTTAATTAAAGCTAGCCACTATTCATAAATGGAAATTTCTAAATTTTCCATATATGAATTGAAACCTTCAAATAAAATAAAATTTTTTTATTTCGAAGTTGCTTTTAGCATTTTTAACGGTAAATGAAGTTAAACTTTTTTATATGACAATACAGGTACATGTTATGTTGTCTTCATTAATTACATATATATTTTTATTAGTCTTGCAGTTTTAATTTTATAGTGGAATTTTAAATATATAATTATAAAAATTCGCTAATTATAATGAAAGTTAGCGTGCCAAGAAGGAATTGTCAAAACTGATTGAAATTTTACATTGTTTGTAACGTTGATGTAAGCAATTTATTGCAGAAAAACTCTCAGGGAAATACTGGGTCTAATTAACTAGTTGGAATACCTCTAGCTTGAAAACACATTGCAATACAGTTGTTCATTGAGGCATACAAGTTTCATATGGTGTCCTGAGACATCTCATTACACAATTGCTGTAAGCGTGTTTTTAGTTCAGTCAAATTCTTGCATTACACTATTTATCGACTCAAATATTTCCTACAAATTTTCAATCGAGGATCAAGCAAGCCAAGGAAGTATCTCAATATTTGAGGAGGCAGTCCAACGAGATACTTATTAGCAAGTGGATGAGTATATCCTATCGGAAAATACCTCAGCCCTGCCATGAGAGGCAACACATGTAGCTGAAAGATGTCACGAACGTACAACTGTGCCATCATGGTGGCGTGGGCGATTACTGGAGGAGATCGAGTGTTATTTGGTTTGGTTTGTCGCTCTACAGTCATTTTATCCACACTTTAAGCTAATTACGCCTGGACCTACAATTTAAAGTGTATTCCAAACCACTAACAAACACAAATGCCACCGCCCGGATTCGAACCTGAAGCCTATAGTATCAGAGGCCAGAGCGCTAGTCAATTGGTCATCAGGAAGCCATATATATATATATATGCCAGTGTCATATACAAGGGCTTCACAAACTATTACATCCCTCTAAGTAATAGGTAGCATTGAGGTCTTCAAACACGGGAGTTCTAAACACGAAGAAAGTGGTCAGCGGAACCCAAATTGAATCATGATTCGTCACCGAAAATGCTTTGCCAACACTTTCTCACAGTCCAATCCTATCGAGCAATGCACTTCTTTAAAACGAAGGCAATGAAACAGATGCGAAGATGCAGACAGATTGGTTTGGTTTGTCGCTCTACGGTCATCTTGTGCTCACTTTAGGCTAAACAGACCGGGATCTACAGTTTAAAGTGGATTCCGAACCACTACAAACAACCAGAAAGATGCGAAAACAATGATACAGGGACCTGCACAGATCGTGCAGCCTATGTGAAGATGTCGGGCAATGATGCAATTGGCTTTGTGAGAGCTTATTGGAAGATGAGGTGGTCCTTATAGTTCTTGGTTGTTTGACGGCATCGTAAGCTAGGCACCGTGTGTGTGAACTCACTCTCGCTCACTGGTTCTATGACCTCCTTACACCATTGTAATAACGACTGAAATGGCTTAATACTCGCCGAATATTCAATCTAGCCTCTATTATCCCAATATTTCTTCTCCTTTCGAATTACTACAGCTGCTACTTGCTTTGATGGCAGTGTAAAAGAATCTTATAATAAAACTCTCTTATGCAGCAAATAAAATAAATACATACACCTCAGAGCGGTTATTTATGACTTTGGATAGACGCCAATCAGAGCTATCTACCGACTTTACATAATACATAATGTGCAATCATTATGTAATTTTAATCATTTCCATATGCGATAACACAAACCTTCATGCCCCGTTTTTGTAGCGATCTTCTTGGTGCACTATCTTGTATGGCAATGAGTATATTTATTACGAAAGATGACCATTTTTTTTTTTTTTATGATATCAAAAATAAGAGAAAAAGAATCTATATATGGCATGATGAGAATCAATGATAAAAGATTAAAATAAAAAAAAAAAAAATGGGAAAAAAGAAAATAATGATAATTTAGAATTTAACACCTTTATTAGTTCACAATATACTTTGGCACTAAATGACTAAAATAAATACTGGAATTAAAATACTTTCTTTCACATGATACTTTCACATAAATACTAAAATTATACACTTTTAAAGCAAGATATTTTAATGATAATGTAGCTTGTAATAATAATCACAAAAAAGGCATAAATATCAAATGGATACCTGTGCCTTTTTTGTAAATTTACACACATCCAGAGATATACAGATGGCAAGCTACATATGTCTCACTGATTTGATATCAGACCACATCAACAAACTCAAATGTTAACAGAATTTCTTGTTTGATATCAGTCTACAATAATTGTTTTTGTGATATTATTGCTCAATTTAATTTAACATTAAAACCCTTATTAGATTGTTTTAGCAAATCTTTTTCTAGAAAATGCACTTTGAATCAGATGAACTTGGAACTCAACGACACGCATGGCAATAATTAAGTATTGAAGGCAGTTCTTTAAAATTCTATAGTTGTGTTTATAAAAACAATAATAAAACATTGCCCAAATAATGCATTTAAATGCTAAAATCTCTTTGGATAAGCATATATCTTGAATAAATTTTTTAACCATGAGTATTAAAGAATAGAAAAATTGAATCCATTTTAATAATGAAAATTTAGAATCAATTTTGAACTCTATCAAGTATCAAATTAAAAGTTTTTATTTACTTTGATTTTTTTCCCCTTTTTTGTAGCAATGCATAAGAAATACACATAAACTAGTTAATTTTGTGCATTTTTGTCAGCTCAAAAAATACTTGTAAGATGTAGGCTATGTATTAAAAAAATCTGTACATCTCTGCAATAATTAAACACAAATATAAAACATTTTATTTCAAAAATATGAATCATATCAATATGTAAATGTTAAATATACTTTATCAACATTTTTTTTGTAAAGGGGGAATTTAAAAGTTTATTTATTGTATAAATATCAATCAAAAGGCCCGTTTTTATCAACATATTTATAAGAAAATATTTTTTTAAATGTATATCTTTTTATGGCCTGTGAATAGAGATAATTAACAGATAGAATATTATTGCAATAATTTAAAATTTCATTTCCTTTAATAAATGTTCTTCAGAATAATTTGGCATTTTTTACATCTGCTGCTCATTATATCTTTGTTATTGTAATTATTATAAGTTGAGATAAACTTAACTTCAACAAGATTATGATAGCTCTTTATTAAATAATATTAGTGGACAATAAAAAACCTGAATATAGATTAATTTAAAGATGATAGTATTACATTAAAATTTAAAGGCACTAAACTTTTATTTTTCAAAAGGAATGTACTTGTTTCTCATAGAATATTATTATTGTTATCAAGATGAATATTTAAACTGATGCTTGCTTGCTTGCTTCTCATTAAACTGACAATACAAATTATATTACATGCTTTAATTTTCTTATAAAAAATTTATTGGCAGTATTTTTCCACTTAAATGTCTATATGTTAACAAATTATATATATATATATACTAGTATATATTGCATGTGTAATATTATTAATTTAAAAAAAAATCATAGGAAAGATATTTTTTGAAAAAAAAAAAAAAAAAAATCCATTGATTTTAGTAATCAGAGGAAAAAAAAAAAATTAGAATCAGAGAAAAGAAAAATTAGAGATTAAAAATTAGAATTGAAGAATCAGAGAAAAAATATTATCATTAATCGCACCATGAAAATATGCATAAAAATTAATTAAATAGGATTGTATCAAACAATGAAACAATGTAAAATTTTTACATTTTGTTATTTTATTACAATTGTATGTACAATCAAATTATAATCTCCATTAAGCTTCATAAAAAAAACTGTTAAGTTAAAACAAGATGAATATTTTTAAAAAAATTACAGATATTAAAAATCATAAGTCATAAAAATCATATAATATTAAAAATCATCATTTTTATTTGTATGGACAAGCAATAATAGAATCCAATTACAATAACATATTCGGAAATGTTTTTGTTTATTATATGCCTGTTAGTTTCGAAAATGATTTGTTAAGTCTTCTTAGGAAAAGAGGGAACAAAATTTTAATTCTGACTTACTATGCATAGCAAAATACTATTATCCTTATATATATTCATGGTATTTAAATAATGCTGACATGAAGTTATTTACAAAATGATAAACATGATCATAATCTTAAATATATAAGTAGTCAATCAAACTATTTTTCAAAATATTTACACTTTTCAAATAATAATTTTAAGATGGAATCTAATCTAATAAATTACAAATCAAAAGGCCCATTTTAGAGAAAGAAAAAAAAATCATTAATTAAATATAATATATAATTTGAAGAAATATCAAAAATAAACTAGATACCAAAAATCTTTGAAATCTGGCTAAAGAATTCTTAAAATTATGGCAATATCACTAGCTAACTAACGGAATGTAAAATCATTTAAAAATTTTTAAATAAAAGTTGTAAAATGATAGTTTAATAAAGTAGAACTTAATAATTAATTTATTAAAGCAGTACACAAAATTTAATTTAATACCAAAGAATACCGTTAAAAAATATATTTTAAGAAATATTTATGAATGTCACTGCAACACTGTGATTAAATCACATTAGTGAACAATAATAATTTGTTGCATTTAATTTTACAATAACCCTCATGTTAGTAAAACCAAATAGCTTATTTTACAATACTATTTAAATAATATTAAAGCATAACACAAAGTTGCAATAAACAAATCAGTATAGAAAAACAATTTTCACATTTCATATAAATATTTTCTACAATGAACTATGATAATCAATAAAAACTATAACAAACTAGAGATAGTTTTTTAAGAAGCATAAATTTTATCACAGCTGTACAATATTTTTATTACAAAATATTTATCATATAAATTAATATTGAAATGTTCCTCTTTTGAAAGGTTTCTTTGGGTTTCATTACACAAAAGGCATACCTTTGTATTTCCAATCAACATTTCACAAAATTAATTTAAGAACTCCCAGTTGACATATATAAGTAGCAAGCTCAAAATAAAGACCAGAAATATTTTCAATATATCTTATGATATATTTCCGCGATTATGTACTGTAGGTAGAAAGTTCCTGCAACTAGCTATAGATAATTATGTGGATAGGCCTTTGGATTAACAATCTACCTTTTATAAGTTAATAACTGTGATAATATAAGGACTTCT
This sequence comes from Caerostris extrusa, assembly GCA_021605095.1. NCBI lineage: Eukaryota > Metazoa > Arthropoda > Arachnida > Araneae > Araneidae > Caerostris > Caerostris extrusa. Next base: position 41,794 of record BPLR01015615.1, read on the forward strand.
TTGTCATAAACCAGAGTATTACTTTAAAAAACAGCATTACAACAGGTATACAATGAGATAATCTTTTAAAAAAAATTTTTAATTAAAAAAAGTTGTTTTGATAAATTTATATCAGAAATAGCACAAATTATATCTCATTACTGCTTACTATAGAGATTTAAAAATAAGATAAAAAACAGATAAAAAGATAGAATGTAAGAAGATGTTGAATTAAATAATAGTAATTAGGTAATAAAAGACAAAGTAGATAAAAAAAACTAGAGATAATAGCAGTAAGAAAGATACAAGTGAAATATGTAAAAAATTATTATTCTTGGTTATCTAATAATTGGCAGCATGGTGCTATAAACAAAGTGCTAGAATACTGAATCACAAATAGCTTGTGAAATGCAAAATCAACTAATGTGGTTAACGTTAGTTTTGTGGCTTCTCACATCATTAACATAACATTATGATCTAAAACTAATAGAAGGTGTAGTATATTTGAAAATAGAAAATATATTGAAAAAGAAAACATGTAGCTGTTTCTTTAGATGTAAAATTAAAATAATAAAACTAAAAATTAAAAGGTTGCAAATGAAAAACATAATTCACATGCAGAAGATATGACAGCATTAGATATTCTCCTCAACCTGGTGTTTCATTGAGACATTTTACTTTTGAAAAAAATGGGTGATCACAATGCAAGAAAGATAATTTTACAAAAAAAAAAAAAAAAAAAAAAAAAAAAAAACCATAAACTATTTTTGCCATTAAATCATTTAAGTGTGATGTTATATTAAATACATTTTCACATATAATTTTGATCTTTTTTCTCCAAGCTTTTTGAAGTAGTTATTGAAACTGATTTCATCTTGGATGACAGCGTATTAAATAATAATAAGCATATAAATATATATGCTTCAGAAATTAAATAATTCGGGATTACCGCCCGATAAAATTTTTAAAACATTTCAAAATCACAGTGTCACAAATTCACAATTTCTCCATTTAAACAACATTAGTGAATTATTTTATACTGATTTGTTTATCGGCCATCCTATCTAATTTAATTTATTAAGATAGTTTAAATAATCCACTTTTAATGGAAAACATAAAACAAAAATGTTGTTTAAATTAGTTCACTTTATCACCACTCCCCATAAGTAAACAAATGATAAAATAAACAAAATAGATAGCATAAGATTGATTGAAAAAGATGCTTTGTTTGTAAAATTTCTGACAACTTATGAAGTGAACTGAATTTAGAAAATTAATACAATATCAAGAAATAATGTTTTATATTTTTAAGTATGTTTGTTTAATTTTACTTATACAAAATTATAAAATCAAAAATTGGTTAAAAATTTAATAATGTATGGTTTAATAGTTTGCGTACATGGATTAGATGAGTATGCTTGTAAGCTGTTTTAATACTTAATTTATTTTAATCTTTTATTTCAATGACAATGCTCCTTCAACAATTAAAAAAATTTAAGATAATTTCAAAATTTTAGGATGTAATAATCATATATCATAAATTTACAAGTAAAACACACTAGTAAATTATATGGAAAGTAATAGTTTTTCCACGATTATTAACTCTAAAGACAATGCCTATTTTCTTTCTTTTAATTAATTAATTTGTTTTAGTATTGCCCTAAAAATAGAGCTTTTTTCTTTAAAAATATTAAAATTTTTTTAAACATACTAAAACATTCCATCATGTATTCCTATGGGTACAAGTAGCAAAATGAATATAGTAACATTTCGAGTAAGATACTTCCAATCAGTAGGTACAGCATATTTTACAAGAATATCAGTCAAAACATGAATTTCATGTGCAACACAAACAAAAATAAATGATGTCACTAAAGCATTGAGTACAGGATAACCACAGGAACCAATACCAAAACACCATGTGTATCAGCAGCAAGCCAAATGTGGTATTGGGCAATGAAAAGCTGTAATAAGAGAATGGTTTTATTATAAATAAAATTTAAAGAATATTTAATAAAGTTAACTAGCATTTTGCATGCACAAAATAATAAAGTAGAATTAAAAAATATTCATAATATCATAAAAAATAACAAATTGCTCTTTTAAATATTTAAACGGATGAATATTAAAAATATTTCACTCATATTTTAAAATATATTTAATGTTTAAATATACAATAATAATAAATTCTTACTTCTAATGAAATGTTCCCAAACCATGCAAAAAACATACTGTATTTGGTACGCAAGTAACTACTTACGTTCCTCAAGATGAGATATGAGAGAATCTGAAAAGAAAAGTAATAAAATAAAAAAATATAGCAATATAATACATAAAAAAAAAATCAGAATATATTTATTTAACATATTAAATTATTAGAATACTTCACATGATGTAGTTAGAATAAGTTAAATAAAACATTTTCAATCTTATTGAAGAAAAATATACACAGAAAAGGTCAATTTTCAAGCAAAAGTTTAATATGATGTTCCAACCTTTGCAATTACTATTCTATAAGTTGAAGATAAAGGTTTTTAAAACAATTTGTATATATTTTAATAAAGGATGTAACAAAAGCATGTATAAATTTGTTGAAAATTGATGGAATAGAAAGCTTAGAATTATTCTATCTTTATTTAATAATTAATGAGGTGAGATCTGTAGATAATATGGGTGGATATAACAGGGAAGTAAAGCCATATATATATTTATGCCACTGACATAAATTGATTTTTAGGATAAAAACACTAACTTGCTGAAAATAACCCTGCTTACAAAGAAAATATTAAAAAATTTATTAAATATTTTGTTCCTAGTAATGACAACATTTTCTAGCATCAATTATGATATGCATGTCTCTCTTCCAACATATTAAATTTCTCTAGAAGTAACTGAACTTCTTGCATAGAATTTGAATGTTCCTGTTTAATAGTATCAGAACTATTTCAAAATAACAATAAATTAATAATCTATTGATGTGCAATTATAAATGTGTGCTTTAGCAAACTTTATATGTTTACAGCCTTCTGTATTGCTTTTAAAATCCCTTGTATTCTTTCAAAGCTATATAAAATATTTTTGATGTTTAAAAGAAGATAGTTTTGAGCAAAGAAATTATTTCACAATGAAAATCAGTTATATAATATATTTTTTATGAGTTAATAATGAAAATAGAGAAAGAAAGAGTAAGACATTTTGACTAAAATAAGTGTCACTGTAAAATTTAAAAACAAAAACAGCTCTTTCATGAACTAAAAATTTCTCGAAATTAATATTAGGGTTAAATACATTGGACATTGGCAAAATCAGGGAGGGGGCAGTTACCTCACCATTTTATGAAATTTAAGTAAACCCAAAGAAAATTAGAATTTAAAAGTTTTCTTTCCTTTTTTAAGGATTCTAAGCTATATTGGCTATTTTTAAGAAAAATATATCACGGACTTGCTTAAATGGCAATTTACGGCTAGGAAAAAAAAACCAAACTACTTTGAAGACTATCTTTACAAAAGACAGCCTCAAAATAGTATGTTTTTAAAATTTCTACAACAATTTTGCAGATAATTTTGGAAGAAATGTTATGATCTGTTTCACAGCCATTTTAACTTCTTTAAAAAGAAATTAAACACCTGGGAAATAACAGAAAATGTTTTTGCTCAATAAAGTGAAAAGAGCTTTTCATTAAAAATTAACACAGTTGTGAATTTAAAAACATGATTTTAAAGTTGTAACTATTTCGAACACAGGCTTTAACCCTTTTAAAATGGTACAATTTTAAAGCCTTGATATAATTTTTAACAACTTTATAAAAGGCTTTTTAAGGAGAAAAGACTCAAGTAACAATCATAAGAAAAAATAACAACAGGAAATTTATAATCTGCAAAATATTTAGCTCTGCATTTCAGTTTTCTAATAAAGTAACACATCGTAGAAAAATAATTGCTGATTTTTATAACAGTTGATTATTGTAAACAGTTCTAACTAAAAAACTTTGAATTTTAAATTTGTAATTTTTAAAACAGATTCAGAGTATTAACTGACCAAACCATAATGAAGCATTTTTAAAATAACAAAAATATATTACACTAGAAGGAAAACAATTATAAGAGCAAGGCTTACATGCTACATTTTAAATTTGATTCTATATTACTGTTGTTTTTGTAAAGCTTTTAAAACCTATTATTATGATTTGAGCTGGAGGATCTTCTAAACATAAATTAAATCTTATAATAACTTAAACATTTCCTTGTTAATTACTGAGAGTGAAACTCATTATAGTTTAGTTTACTTCTATGCTCTCCACCCTCTTCTATGATTTTTTGTACTCGGTTTACACATTTTTTTCAAGTAAAAGAATATAAGCCTTAATCATCATCATTTTTATTCAATCAATTCTAGAACTTTCATTTTTAATAAATAAATTTATCAATTTTTATTTGTCAATGATAGAACAAATCAAAATTAACTTATTTTGCTCTGTTTGTAAAAATTTCTACCAGACATTTTTGGAAGTGCACAAATAACAGTTTTATTAGATTTAATCAGAGTTAAATTTCCTTCTTTGTATTTCTTTTATTAATTAATTATGTATATGGCAAGAAGTTTTGTTTTGAAGATATAATTTGTATAGGATTTGTGCATTGATTGCTATTATTTTTCAATATTTATTTTCTCAGAATTAATTCCAAAGATATACTCCCAGCAAAGAAAATGGTTAAAGTGAAGTAACAATCCCTCTAAGAAACGGTTTAAAGCAATAAATACAATTTTGAAAAAATTACAAAATCTGCATTTCAATTATTATAAATTGTATATGATATATAGTGGAAACATATGCATACACCAATCTGTCAAAAAAAAAAAGGTTCCAATATGTTATGAAAGGAATTAACAAACCGCTTTAAATTATTTGTTGAGAAATGGTGATTATACAGAAAATATTACAGAAATGAAAAACAATATATTAAATTAACTTTAGGATGCAAAACAATATATTAAATTAACTTTAGGATGCAAAACAATACATAATATTATATAAAATATAAAGTTATTTTTTGTGTTCCAATATAAAGCAGCAAAATACAGCATGTACAAAATTTAAAAATGAAGTACAGAAGTTCTACATGCATTCAATGGCATTAGGTAAAAGAACATCTACCCTGACTTTCATCACAGCATACTTGAAATGAGTTCCATGTTTTTCATGTTATCACAATACTTGAAGCAGTTTCTTTGACAATTGCCCTTTAATTTCTACTGTCTTGAATATTTATGCAATTAATAAACAGTGAAAATATATTTTGTATAGATGCATAAAGCTAAAAACTATTCATATCAGCTATTAAATCTTCAATACCTATTTTCTTTTATATGACTTTCATATCTTATAACATGGAAATAGAGTTCCACATTAAAAAGTTTCAATTGAAAGTAGAATTTTATAGGGTAATTTTTCATATTTAATTTCAATTACCTCTGTTAATTTACTGTTTTAAAAACCGAGTTCAATAATTTACATTGTCTTCTTTCCTTCATTAAATAAAGGAATGGATTCACAGTTAAATAGCTTTATGATTTAATTTAATCAAATATGGTTCTATTTAATATTACGATCTTAAGAAGAATTGGTAACAATTGGTTACAAAAAGGTTTCCAATTAACATGCAGAACTAATAAAAAAAATTTTATATTTTTATTTAAGGAAGAATAAAAGTACAATTAGAAGTATACTTACTGGTACAAAAGATATATATGGATGCACTTCATTACATTCAAGCTTATTTCGACAAAAGAAAAGCAAACACTGCATAGCTCTGCAATGGAAAGAGGGAAAATTTGGATACATTTTTTTTATAAGAAATAGATACTATTCACTTAAAAACCCTGCATTACTGAAATGCTTTGAATTAGATGTAAATTAATTCTAACTTTAGGCAAACAGAAGTAATTTTTGAAATTATAAATACTATTGATGAATAGAAATAATTTTGGTTTCTTAATATTTAATGAATTATTACAATTTGTGATGAACTGAGGATTTCTGATTTAGACACACTTCTTTACACTCATTGTCGGTGATACATTACTTAAACAAAATTAATAGTAAAAACTGGGCTCATTAATGCAAGGCTACTTTATAATCCAGCCGTGAATTAAAAAAAAAAAATTGTAATCCAAATTTCATCTTATTCATTTTTATCTCTAAATAACAAATTATTCCACTTTGTTATCTAATCTATTAATACCAATCTAATAGTAATGGCATAGTAATAATATGCCACATAACTCTTTTTTCATCTAAATTTCTATAAATTTTTATTTATGAAAATTCTTATTTTTAGAAATCATTTCAATATCTAGTAAAATCATTTACCTTCTAATATGTACTAAACTTAACATATATATAAAGCATTCACTTATGAATCAAGTATACAACCTAAAAAATCTAATAAAAGATAAAGTTAAAAAATTTTGATAACTATTGAAAGATGCATTAAAAAACTGCAACAAAGCAATAAAAATTATAAATAGCATACTTATTTAGTTTTTTTTTTTTTTTCCTAATTTTATCATAAAAATTTGAAAATTTGAAGATGTCATCTTTTTGTTTTTTTTTTCACATTTGACTTGGGAGGAGAAAAATAAAATTAGATAAATAAGATATATAAATTCTAAGAAGATATTTTAATTTTAAATCAGATCATTTTTGCTTTAAAGAACTGATAATTTACACTATGACAGCTTAATATAAAAATTAAGAATGCAGTTGATCACATGTTTGAAGAAATTGTTATCAATGATAATAGGAGATTCAATTCTGCCATTTCAGTTGAAATGAATTTGAAATCAGCAATACAATAGACATACAAATGGATTGACAAAATGTAAGAAAAAAAGTTTATATGAAAGAGATACTGACTTTAATTCCATCTTTCAGTTTAAGATTATATGTAAGAAAAAAAAAATAACAGCATTTTACAATAATTTAAATAGTTGAAATATCTAAATAAAAAACTCTTGAATTACTTATTTTTAAAACAGAGAAGCGAAATTATACAGTAATGGCATCAATATTTAAAAATTATTTACCCCTATCCCAACTAGTGCTGCAGAAGCTGCTGTTAATGAAACACCTTTTGAAAACAGATTTCCACGATTCTTATCATCTAATATATGATACTGTTTTAGCAACTGTAATCCAAATGCAAACAGCATTCCAAAAGCAACACTCTAGAATAACAAAATTATAAAACTTATTCATATTACAACATCCTAATGACAAACAGTTTCACACAAGTAAATAAGCATAAAACTTACATATCTATCTATTTTCCATCTAAACCACCATTCTTTAATGGAATCATCAGTAGTAACAAATAAAGCCTTCCAGGGTCGAGTAACAAATATTTTTTCAAAAAAACCTGAAACAAGGTTAATTAGTAATAAAAATTTAACTCAAAAGTACATGATTAATGTATATTTAATACATCCTCCTTGGACTGCTCCAGTCTGATTAAATTATATTTATTTATTACAGAAATTAACAAAATTAAAAAGTCTTTTTATAAAAAAAAAAAAATGTCTTCAAAGAAGGTAAAGAAATTAATTCATTTCAAATCACAAACAGAAGCCTGCTAAGAAAAATACTGACATGTATATCGAATTTCCTGTGATATAAATAATACACAATTTAAAATATTAACTTCTTGAGTACTTTTACTGATAATTTATTATAATTTTTTCTAACTGATCTGATAAAGAATTTACTGCTTAAATTGACTTACTTTTATTACATTTCATTAATAAAAATATAAATCAGTAAAGACTTGTATTATTCATTTTTCTTTGATATTTTGTACTAAAATTTATTTAGATATCTAAACTTCTACTCTTTTATTTATTTATTGTTACTAATCTGCTTAATTCCAAAACACAGAAAATAAATACATAAAAACAATAATATAAAAATTACATATGAAAACAAAATTTAAAATCTGACACTCATAAAATAAAATAAAAATCTTTTTATTAAATAAAATAAGTTTAATTCAACAACGAAGCTCAAAAAATGCCTTTTCAATAATAAAGAAACTGAAAGAGTAATTAATATTTTTTTAGAAATAATTAACATATCGATTTACACGAAGGGTTTTAGATATATTTGAAATTTTTTAACAACTTAAGAGAGCTTTGTTATAATTACTACCTAAATATTTCTTTAAAAAATGTAACTAATTGAATTTTGGAAGACTTTTTAATACCAGCTACGAGCTATTAAGATGGCTTCCTATAAAATTATTACCTCAGACATGTACAAGACTGTAACAACTCCAAACAATGAAATGAATTTCAAAATCATGTAGAAATACAGACGAGGATTAACTAGAAATAAAAAAAAGGGTTATTAAGAAATTTTAATTTTTAATATTGCTTTATAAAGACTTAGTAATACTACTTTATAAAATTGAAATAAAAAATTATCTGGAGTGGAAGTTTTCATTTTGATAAAGATATATTTAACAAAATCAATGATTTGATTTTGATTAAAAAGCAATCACAATGAAGAAATTATTTCAAACAATATGTTACTAATTCTAGAAATTTACATTAAAAATTTTGCTTTAACTTCAAAGTTTAAAAATAAATAATGCAGCTTTAAAATACACACTTTTTTTCAGAATGAAAAAATCATATGAATTCAAAGGTTCTTTACTAAAGGAAATATTTAATGTGTAATAAAGCAATCAATTATAACTTAGTATATTGAAAAATATAATGATTAAATTAATCTATACCTTTAAATTTTTTATTCACATAGCCCACTAATACATAGTTGACTAATCTAAACATTTTGACCTTTTCAATATTATGGATGAATGGATGAAATGCATGAATAAATTTTAAACTTAATTTCTTTTAATAATTTAGTTACTGATACATTTTACTTGTTCAATAAGCTTGTAAATCCTCAATAATAAGACACATTTGGCATTCTTTCATTATGGATAAGTATCATATATGTAAAAAAAAAATTATCTACGTTATTTTTAAAAAAATATATATATTTGGGGGCAAAACAAATATATTAATATCCGAAATTTGTGAACTAGTAATAAAAAATAAGAATGTGATAAAAATTATTGCCTACATAATTATAACAATTAAATACTTCAGACAGTTTTTAAATACATATTAAAGTATTTTTTTACAATTTTTTGAAAATTAAACACTAACCTTCTGCAGCTGGTGCTGTAACTTTGGAACAGACTTTACGGTAACAAACATTACAACAAACCAAAAAGATACCAAAAGGTACAAAATAATAAAACTGATATGGACGGTTCATGCACAGACAAAGAACAACAACCAGGAAATTAAGGCGAAAAATTACCTAAAATAAACAAAATGTGATTAATCATTATTTGCTTAACTTATATTTGTAAAACAAAATTTAAAATATTAATGTTTTTAAAATATCTCTTTAAAAAATATAGTACTACAAAAATATCACATATTTCTCATAAAAATTTCGATGCATTTTTACTAGATTAGATTTTATTTTATTTTATTTTAAGATGATTGAAAACTAATGACATTAGATTAGTGATTTAGCCATGGGATTGTCAGTGTTGTAAAAATCTAAGTTGCTCTATTTCTCTTGTCAACAGTAGAAAATAAATTTTTCATGCTACTACAAAAAAAGTGCATATAAAAAGACTTTAACTTACCTCAAAAAATTAAGACACTTTTTAATTTTCTGAAATTGCATAATTTTTTATGAGGTTTATAAAAAACTATTCAGTTCTAAAATTTGTGTAAAAGTTTAAAATAAATTTGCATTCAGGATTAATTCATTTTATTTTATTGAAAAGTATAATTTTACCTTGTAACCATTATCCCTATTTGATAATGTTCTGTACCATTTGAAAATTCGTTCAAATCGCTTTCAAAACATTTGTTCACTAAATAAAAGACTGCCACTACAATGGATTTTTGGTAAAGGCAATATACTTTCACAAACTTCAATCTCGTTCTATGTAGCTCTTTCTTTTCTTATAATGTAATCAGCAATTAAACCTTTCCTTTGACAATTTTACTATGAGTCTTATGTAGCGAACTATATCTAGACATACAGTTCTGGCATTTAACGCATTTAAATCAAGTTTTTTTCCATCAGGTATTTAAAACCTGTTGGCATTTTAGCAGAAGCACATGGAAAGATGAAATAAATAATGAAAAATAGAAAATGCTTACACATATCTTTTACTGTTGAGGACTTATTTAATGTAATAGTTTTTTAAATAGTAATAATTTTGCTGATGTAATGGTTTAAGAAGACTTGTTGTATTTGGTGCTACAAATAAAGAAATTTTGGATGAAATATAAGTGGTGCAACTTTAAAATCACATAAATCTAATCCACTTAAAAAGGTACCTCACAGTATTGTTCATTTGTTCAGTTTTGTAAATTTTTTTGTTCAAAATAAAAAAAAAAAAAAAACATGTTACTCGAATGTTTAACATCTCAATATGTAATTAATAAATTGGTTGTCAAACAAAAATTAGAAAGGTATCCAATATTGATTTTGGTGGATATTTTTAGAAAGCTATAAGTCATTCTTTCATTTACAAAAATGATTTCATTCAATATTAGAATGCTCTAGTGAACATGAAATGCAAGATAATCTGAACTAATATTTTGGTTTTACAGTAAGTTAGAAAGTACAGAAAATTATTAAATTTTACAAATGATTAATTTGTCATTTTCATGAAATTTGGTCTTAATTGAAAACAAATAATTTCAATTGAAAACCAATTTTATTTCATTTGAAATTTTTAAAATTATCACAGTATCTGCTTTGCACAGAACTGATCTACATTAAAAATTAAAAATATTTTAATTGTTTTTTATTTAAATAATTTCAAATATATCTTTCATTTAATTAAAAGATTTACCAGAAACTGCAGCTGAAATTTTTGGATTCATCTAAATCAAAATATGAAGCATTTTTTACATTTTACATTAAGCAGATTTTACTTTCTTATAAAAAAAATATAATTTAAACTATTTTGAAAAAGCATCACTACCAAATAATTTTCTAAAAACTTACTCGCCAAAATCTGTAAAATCCAAAGTCTCCATAATGGTAAAAATATGTAAAATGTCCAAAACCACTCAGGAAAAGATATGAGGTGACAAGAACTCGTATGTGCATATATATAGGCAAGACCTTAAAAATACGATAATTATAATAAATTATTATATTTTTATCATATAAAACATGTTTAATTTTAAGCACATAATTAAAGGAATTTGCAAACAACTAAAATACTGAAAAATTTGAAGTTAGATACAAATCCATATTTCCAGGTCATTTCAATAGTTAAGGGAATAATTTTTTACATTTCTTTTATTTTATCTACTAATCTCCATGCAACTTTTAACATGAAATGCTAAAACTACAAAATAAATGTTGATTAACTGAATAAATAACTTAACTAATGAAATTAATTAGGATATAAATCTAGAAATCAATCAGTACATATATGATTAAAAAAAAAGTTAATCCTCACTTATGACAAATCTTAAGGCATTATTTCAACAATACTGTGGCCTGTTCTAAAAGCTTGAATGGAAAATCTAAAAAGTTTACTGGATACGACATTTTAAATTATTTACATATCAATGACATTAAGCAAACATTTCCTAATAAAGAAATACATATATGCCATTACAGATTTTAGATGAAATTAATGGACTTCATTAACTAATCCAAAACATTATTGGTTTCTTTAAAATACCTTTATGAAAGCTTAATTCAGAAAAATAATTTTTTGGATAAAACGCATTACCAAGAAAGTTTTTTAAAGCATTCATTAACAATAAGCAATTACTACTAATAATTTCAACTGAAGTAACTACTACTTATTTAAGAACATTTTTGAAACTAACTTATTTAAGAACATTTTTGAAACTACTACTTTTCAAGTCTAAAAACTACGAATTCCCTGCCATCATATTTTATTTAAAATATAGCAATTAAATCAGTTTATAAATTTAAAAAAATTGTATATTCATAATAAATTTTCTGAAATTTACATTTTTAAGCCTGATGTTAAACCTACTTAATGCTATTTTACTAATATTATTACAAAAATTAGATATGATAAATAAGTGCAAGGAGACACAATAACTTGTACATTCTCAATTTCATTTACAATTATAACATGTGTAGAACATGAACTGCATGAAGTTAACCATTTATGTTAACTTCTCAAAACAATAAGATCTCAACTATTTCCGAAACAACTAGAATTTGAAAAACTTAAAGATCTTCTTATAAGGTAGGTATTATGGTTGCAGTAATACGGTGTAAAAGTAAATCACAAATATGTACCATAATTTCCTGCCTATAATCTGCAGTTGTAATTTTTTGTGTTTAAAAACACACCTCGATCTTAAATAAGCACTATATAATCTATGAACAATTTGTTCCTCTTCACTTGTTTTCATTGTCATATCAGAAATGCACCAATTAAATTCTGTTTTTGCAATCATAATGTAAATACTAAACTAAAATAATATTTTCAGCTTTGGGTATTAACTAATGCAAAAACATTATTGGTTTCTTTAAAATACCTTTATGAAAGCTTAATTCATATATTATAAAAAATGCACAATATGAAAAAGTTAAAATAAAAATATAATATACATTAGAAATGACATAAACTGGAAATAAGTTCAGATAACAGCACCAAGTATAGTTGATTTGTTAATAGATATGCAACTGGAAACTTGTAAGTTCGATTTTGAGGACAACTGAAGACATTGGCACTTCCCGCCATGTTGAAAATTTCATTTTCTATAAATTGTTTTCTTTTACAATTTTATTATAAAAAATTTGTTAACTTTATCTCCTTATTTTGGAAATTTTTGGCCCACCATTGTATGACTCTGAATAACAAGATCCTTCCACTTCATAAAATGGTAGAATCCTGCGAGCCAATCATTGAAGTTGTTTAGGCCCATTTATTTAGCCATTTGCTACAATTTATATCTGACATTGCAAAGTGAAATGAGAAAAATGTTTTCTCTCTGAAATAACACTCAGTAACATATTCTTTTCTACAAATTCAGGTTGAACAATTAGTTCAGCATCTCATTCTTTGTCACTGTTCAACTTTTTTTTTCTCCCATCAAAACCTCATATTCGATTTATATCAATATGGAATATTTTTTCAACTTCCTGATTCCCAACATCTTCTGCATTACATACAACTTGAGTTTAAATTCTGCACTATAACTAATGCCCTTCAGCTTGTTTGACATTTTGAATACTCAAATAAGAAAAATGGGTGTGAAGTTTCATACTCACACTCATTTCACGACCATACTTTGGACAAAATGACATTAAAATATGAGCACAACATATTGGCAGGGGATTTAAAACCTCTCCTTTAAAGTATCATTGGTCAAAATTGGATTACTAGAATAGTAATCTCCAATGAACATAATATACAATAAATGATGGATTAGAGAGCCACCATCAATTATTCAGATAAAAACATTTTAAAATAAAATGTAACTGATTTATTTAGAAAACAGCAACCCCAATAATCCACACAGACCTATAATTTGCACCCCAAAATTTTTAGGTTTGTTAGTGTATAATTCACAAATTATAGATAAGAAATTATAGTAATAAATCCTGTTAAAAAACATATATAAATTGAAATGAAGAAAATCTACCTCTAAAAAATTATTGAAACAGGATTTAATTAAAATTTTATGTAAAATAACTAAAAGGAAAACAGTCACCAATTATTAGTAATTCACTGCTAAACAAACCAAACAAATTGATTTCAATGAGATAACACATAGGAAAATATCTACTTTATCTAATTTCTTTAAACAATTAAAAGAAATACTGATTAAGATTGACTAAGCATATTAGAATATCACTTAATCTTCCAGATACTAAAGAACTTCTTAAGGAACATTAATTATTTTATTATCACTTAATATTTTTAAGTATTCATCAAATTGTTAAGATATATTAATTTTTTAAGAACATTTAACCAATAGCAATATTACTCTACAATTTTATTCATGAAAATCTTAATCAAATAATATAAGAGAATGTTTTAATACAATGAAATTTTAACCCATCAGATATAATATTAAAGACAGGCAAAAATATACACATACAATATATAACATAGGTGTACTTGTCCTATTCAAAGAAATGTCATCTTAAAATGAAGAAAAATATTAACAGCATATATAACATCCTTTTTTAAAAAAATTCTGAAATAGAACTAACTTTTTATTTAGAATTGTAGAGGTTTGATTTTTAGATAAAATATCATTTAAATTATTAAAGATAATTAAACAACATTCCTTGAAGATAAGACAAAAGAAACGATTTAAAACAATTATACCACATGGCTGGCACCAGTCATATGATAAATAAGTATTAACAACTGCATCCAACCTTTCCATTCATTAGTTTGATCTCGATGGAGAACTTGGGTCTAGGAGAACAAAAACAGATGTAAGAACAGTTTGAAAATATTAAAGTAATACATATGAGACAAAGATATATTTAAATTTATTGATAGAGTATGTTAAAAGAATTCTATGACAAGGGTCATTATAGGCATGAAGGTCTAGGTAAGCATGCCTCTCTAACTTCTCTCAATCAAAGCATGCATGCATCTCCTCCATCATTCTTTTTACATTTTTCATGCTTTACTATCAATTTCAGCACCATTTTATTATATATATATATATATATATATATTCTGCTATTAATTTTTTCAAAACACAAACTAGAATTTAATCAGTAATTTTTTGCACTGTCTGTCTATCTTATTATTGTAATTTCATATTTTTTTCTTTTTATAATAAATATTTTTAAAGAAAATGTATATTTCATGTAATTAATTGAGTTGGACTTCTCATTGGCAATTAAGATTTTTTGCTCTATGATTAAAGATATGTATTAAAAATTAGCCTTTACTTTATTAATATCTAAAAAAAACAAGGCTAGTAATTAGGAGAATATCTGCAATTGGAAAAACCCTAATACAATTTAAATTTTATAAATATAATTCATTGTGTTAGATTAGATGCTCTTACAATATACTTGCACATTTAGAGCAAAATTAAAATCTGATTTATAATATAAAGAATCTTAACATAATGATTTAAAATTAGAACACATATCACTTCCTTCCTTTTTTAAAATATAATTTTTAATAAAAAAACATAACAATTAAATGCCTTCCTTTTATGAAGTCTAACTGAAGAAAATTTTTACAATGCTTGCCTTAAATAAGGGTAATGATAAACTACATTTCCACTATCAAATTAATGAAAAAATAAGTGTGTAGATCAAGAATTTGTTGAGTTTGATATTTAGCTATTTGACATTGGAAATATATAAATGGGTATATCTTCACTTTCATTTAAAATAACTTAATGTCTCTAAAACTCTCTGGTATTGAAGAACTTCTGTAATAGCACCCCATTCTTCATTTTTACTTAATGCAAATTTAGTATTAGCCTTATTCTCTGAAGGAATTAAATCAAAACCATAAGGATTCATGAGTAAATATAATAAGGAATAAAGTTCCTTAGTGAATGAAAATATCTAATTAGTTAAAGCATTATACAAGCAAAACATTTCCATATTATAATACAAAAAATGGCTTTTTACACTCGTAATTAAAAAACCTATGCATCATTTAGGGTGTGATTTTCTTATTAAGTACATTCATATTTAACAATCAAATCATATGCAACAAACATTATTATAGAAAAGGATATGGCAGCACAGTACACCAAATTAAAATTCAAATATTATAGATTTAGTTAAGATAATAGATTTAATTAAAAATGTATTAAATTTTTTAAAAATTAAACATAGAAATTTTTAAAAATAAATAAAAGCAGAACTTAATCTTGTCATTCATGGAATATAACATGTGAATTTAATAATTTTTTCAAAATTCTTTGAATCTCATAATGAAAGAAATTTTAGAACTTACAAATTGACTTTCTTCTGTAAAAAACAAACCAAGAGCAAATAAGTATCCCAAAGGCAAGAAAAGTTTGTGTAAGTGAAATATTTATTTTCTTTCATAAAAAAATTAGTCCTAAAGTAAAAAAAAATATCACATTAATATTATTTGAACACTATATTACATACTTTAATTTTCATATCAAATTAAACAGATCATACATATATCATACAAGCAGTGAAATAAAATGAAATGTGTATAACATAAAATCTTATTTTTAAATAGCAGATTGCAATATAACTTTAAAAGTATATCTTCATTTAAACATAAAGGTCTATATTTCAAAATACAGGATATATATATGTTATATACAGGATATTTTAAAAATATGGAGCAAAAATAAAATGTGATAAAAAAAACCAGATATACGAGTCAGAGAGACATGCAATTAGCAGATTATTATTTGCCATAGTAAGAGATTTTTTTACACATGGGGAAAAAACATCAACATCAGATTTTTTTTTGGCAAAGCTACAACAAACCCTTTTGTAATTATATGATCTCTACAATTTAGCTTTAGGAAAAGTTCTAAAAATTCTCGACTTATACACAGAAATGTACAGTACATGTATATTGTGTTTGTATTTAAATCAATTAGGTACAAACAAACTTCAATAAAATGTGCATAGGTTTGAAGATAAAAATATATACAAGTGAAAAGTCTGTAACAGATGAAATAATTTGAATATTAAAAGGAGTAATGGTTTTATTACATTAATTTTCATTAAAGAATAAAAGCTTTTTCTAAAAAAAAAAGTGCTAATGAAATAAATACAAATTAATAAATCATATAAGTCCTCAAGTAGTTGTCATCTAATGCATGTTTTAAGTTTAAAAATATTTACTTATATTACTTATTTATTTTAAGATAATCTTAAAAATAAATATATAATAATACAACATAATTTAATAATAAATTCTACGCTTATTTAATAATGAATCAATAAAATTGTAATCAAAGGATATTAAAATTAGTAATTTATCAATTCATAAACTAATTAATTTATCTAATTAATTAGTTTATCAATTTAATACTCATTTGTTAGCAATTCTCTGCATTACAACAATATTTAATAAATTAGCAATATCACTATTGCTAATTTTATTATATTAGAGATATATTTGCCAAAATTCTTACCGATCACAAAGGAAAAAATATGACATAACAATAGCAAGACGAGCAAGAGCAGTGACCAGTTCAAAAAATGTTTTTTCTTGTGGGCCTATAATCAAATTATTAAGTTTAGAAACAATATTTATTAACATAAAAAAAGAAAATATGCATATACTCACTACTCAAACATTGTCAATTTTAAATATATTTTATCAATAAGATAAAATATTCCATTTCAAAGATTACATTTTTTGTAGTTAACTTTAGATTTAGCATAATAGCATTTAGATTTAGCATCAATTCACTTATATATTTATGCAGGAAATTATCTGTATAAACTTTTGTATATCATCATCATCATTGCATAATTTCTTTTATATTAATTTCTTCTTATGAGAGTATTTGAAGGCCATTGTTTACAAGATCTCAGCCAAGTCTGTTTGAAGGCCTTATCAAATAGATTTTTTTACATTATCTTTAACTTGGAAGTAAATTGGTAATCACTGTATGCTTTTATAAATTTTTTTTTTTTTTTGTAACTCAAATGCATGATGCATGAAGTTATACCCATTTTTGCGGGAAACAATATGGTTAATATTGCTAATAATTACATGACTTTTCCTCACCATAAATAAGTTTGCTGAAGATTGAGCACATTATAAACTTATTTTTTTAATGGCAAGATAAATTTGCTTCATGTTGAAAGTAATGTATAAGCCTGTATTATAAGTGCTTAAAACATCACAGCAAAAATTATGTCATTGTTGCAATTGTTATGGAAATGCATGGTATTTTGAGTATGTATGCGAATCATCCCATTAACGCTAGCTAGTATGTATTAATGTCACTTGTAGCACTTTCCAATAGTAGTAAAAGTTTTAAGATGTTTATAATTTCTTTAAGTCTGTATAATGAATTATGAATTATCATGCACACAATTCTCCAAAAGCAAAATTTACACAATTTCGCAAAAGTAATTGAGTTAGGTCCAGATTAAGATTATAAAGTTTTTTACATGAGATTGTGAAGATGTAAAAATTTGAAATTAATATAACTAATTTATTTTTTAAAAACTAATTTAATTCTTTAGTATTTAATTAATAATTATATACAATATATTTAGTTTAAACCTTGCTTAGTAACATGTAATGTAATACATTTGAATAAATGAATTATTAGTTAAGGTACAACAAATAAAAAAACTTCAGATATTATTAAAATGTTATGACCAGAAATAGAAAATTAAGAATGTATTGTTTTTCAATTTTTTCCCCATAAACCTCAAATTTGTGTTTTGATATGTTGTTAATGCATATAATTACTTTTAATATTTAAAAATTAAAATTCTTTCATTCTCAAAATTTGAAAAATCCAGTCTGTCTTAAAAATAATAAAATATTCCAACAAAAAGTATTAATAGAACATTGTTTTTTAAAGTTGAAGAAATATTTAATAGAGGGATTTTTTTGCTTGAAAGGAAAAAAAATAGTAAAAGTTAATTGTCTATCACCAACAGTGAAAAATAGGAAAACGATCAAAACAATTCTTGTTTTCAAAGCTATTGAAGAAAAAGATTTAACCTACAGAATATATAATTTTACCATTATTGTTATAACTATGCTATAAAAGTTATATTGTAAAAACAAGAAATAGAAAACTGATATCATTATTAAGAAAGAAACTACAAATCAATGAATTTATGTAACGACGACAATATAGGAGAAATTATGCTTTGCACACATAATAAAATTAAACATACATATAAATGATAAAAAAAATTAAAGTAATTATTTCTTTCCATAGATACGTTATTTTGATAAATATTGTTTAATAGAAATTAAATGAAAATTTGTTTTTCCCACCCAAGGATTAATAATAAAGATTTAATTTTTTACCTTAAATATTCAATCAATAAGTTTTATACAATTAGTTGTATAAAAGTTAATTGCTCAAAATAAAAAAGTGAATTAGTTTTATCCTTCATTAACATTCGACAGAAAAGAGAAAACAAAAAATATCCAGGAATCAACTAATAAAAATGCTATAAATCATTAAAAGATAGTTCAAGAATGAAGTGTTTTTTTTAACTTTAAATACAAATAATGCTTTATTACAAAGAGAAAAAAAAGAGAGAACAGTAAAATGGGAGAAAAGGAAGGACAAAAAAATTGATACATTATGGAAAACTTCATAAAAATACAAAAAATTTAAAACTTACGACTACAACTCAAAGTTTCCTCATCTAGAAACGATCCATTACAATTACATAATTTTTGTAAGACGTTCTTTATTTTTAACAGAGTCGCCTGGGAAAACAAAGTAGGAAAAAATGTAAATATACAATTACGCAAAAATAAATCCTTACTGCTATATACATAATTTCTTAAAAATCAGGGATTAAGAGATTATTTTCATTCAAAAACATTAAAAAAAACTGAGATATATATATTACAAATATATATACATATTATTCAGTAAAAATACCAGATTTGAATTTTATGTGCATCAAGTTTAAATAATGCAAATGTACAGCTTAATGAAATGTAGAAATATTGTCTCTTAATTACATAAAACTGAAATTGATTTAATAATACTGAATTAATTAATAAAGAATGATGCATGGCTGTATGAAGAGCATTGAAACAGTGAAGTTTTCTTAAATAATGAAATGTAAATATATAATTACAAAACATTAAAAAACAATTTAAATATTTATTTGTGTTATAATAAACACAGAAATACTTTAATATTTACAAAAACTCGTTCTACAACACTTGCTCAAAATATTTTACATTTCATCATTTAAATTTTTTTAGACTCGTTTGTAATAGAATAGCACTATTATGTAGTTATTTTTTTAAGATTAGTAAACACTGACACTCTGTATTTCTAAGAGATACTAATTAAACAAAAAATATTAACACAACATTTTTATAATAATTTAAATTAAATGTCATTGGACTTTAGCATTCTCCTTGTAAACTATTTTTGACTATGACTGCTAGATTTACTTCTATAAAAATTATGATTTTCATATTTGTTATGATTCCCATAATAAAAAATTAAAAGAAATTTATAAAAAATTCACCTCCAGAAACTTGTCAAAAATCATAAAAGGGGTGATTTTCATACAATTTTCTTTTTAATAAATTAAGGAGTTTATAGTTATGCCTAATTATTCAATCAAAACAGAAAAATGAATGTAGAAAAAGAAGTATTGATTATTTTATGATATTCAAATACTGCAGAGCAAGTACAAGAAATTTAAAAATTAATTAATTTTAACCATTAACTTGAAATTAAAAGAAAGTCATATTAGTTTAAATAATGCATTAATACTAGTCATAT
This sequence comes from Caerostris extrusa, assembly GCA_021605095.1. Taxonomy (NCBI): domain Eukaryota; kingdom Metazoa; phylum Arthropoda; class Arachnida; order Araneae; family Araneidae; genus Caerostris; species Caerostris extrusa. The sequence goes on from BPLR01015615.1 coordinate 62,317, forward strand.
TATTTGAAAGTAAAATATTTAATTAAAAAATTAAATTATAGTTAACATATAAATTCAGATCACATTTAAAGCTTTGCAAATGTGATGCAGTAAATTAACAGAATTATCAATATAAAAGGAATACAATTATAAAAAAAATGGTTTATATAATTTTCTAAAAAGTAAAATGAATTACTCTTTAAATTAGATTAATTGATGCTGAATATTACTTTATATTACTAATATGAACCACACCACAGTAACTATTTTCCCAAAGGTGATCATATGCAAAATCATGCTAATAGCATAAAAATGTTTTTATGGCTCAAATGAAATTTTCTAATTAAATTTTTCTTAATCCTCTGTCCCATAATTAACTTCTTTATCTAAAAATTCTAACTTTCATTTATCTAAAGGTGCATTTTTATTCATAGTTGGACTGGCACATGGATATTTTATTGTTTGTACCTTTAACTTTCAGATATAGATATTTGAATATAAAATTTGTGTAATAATATATAGAGTGATTTAAATGTAAGATTTATTTATTAAAGTTAAGCATTTGATTTATTAATATGCTTCACATTATAGCTACTTAAAAGCATAAAAATATTATCACACAATACTTGTAATTTAAAATAAAATTTATCCTGAAGTAAATGTTCACCTGAATTAAAAAATATGCATAATTAAAAATATTAATACCTTCTTCGTCTTCCAATATGTTTGGAAATAATTTTCTGCTCATCCATTTACGATGAATTATCATAGCAAAAGCAATGGCACAACTGTAAGAAAAATAAACATATATATATATTCTTAAAATATATATATTATATAAAAATAAATAAAGGCATAATTAATAAATAAACTATAAAAATCCATATTTAGGCAAACAGTAGGCTTGTAATTCAATGTTAAAACTTTAATTATATTTTTCAGCATATCTCACTAAAATAATTCAAAATTACTTTTAATCCTCCACCCTTCCCTTTAAAATTACATTTTTTTCCATTCTTTCTTTTTTAAATAAATAAATGTTCAGTTTATATATTTAAAAAGCTTTACTTTTAATATACAAATTTTAAAGAAAATTTTGAAAATCAGAGGCAGGATTGCAATAATTTGTTGCATTTAAATCCACTTACAGCTTAATTCTAGGAAAAACTTTTCCTTTTTTTAATTCTGAAATAATGAAAAGTCATAATATATTACATCTTTATTTTTTTTTTAAAATCAAAGCTCAACTTCTGCTGTGTTAACATAGTAACATTTATTTGCTAACCTTCTTTTGTGATAATATATAGCTGCAATAAAATGTTCATTTTAAGCTTGTGAGCATAATGAATCCAATCTGTAGCAAAACTATCTAAATTTCATAGCTCATAGTAAAAAAAATACCAAAATGTGCATGTACGAGTTTTGAAACTCCGCAAATTAACAAAAGTAACATGAAGATGCCTATTCAAAAGCTTATAATATTTGTAAAAGTCATTTTTAGTTAATAAATTTTGAAACTTAAAAATGATGCAAATAAAAATACTTAAACTAGGTTCACCTCCCAGAGGTTTAGGTTATCAAATAGGCTTTAACACTTTTTCTAACACATTTTCAATGATTACTTAAAATAATGGAAAAGTATTTAAACTTACCTTACACCAAGTATGGAGAAAGTGATTAATTGCAACATAGTAACAGATTCGGGACTACTACAACAAGTTCCATCATTATAATTCATGTGGTCATTACAGTACATATTAAGAAGAATTTGTACAGCCTGTGAATTGCAAAAAAGAATTTCAAATATACAATAAAGTTAAAATGCTTTTAAACATAATGCATATGTTAAAATAAAATTTACATTAAAAAAAATAAAGAAAAAAAATTAGATATTCCTTACATAATTAAGTGCATTTTTTTCCCCATGTGCAAACCATCCACTTGATCTTGATATAATCCTTGATTGACTAATCGGGAGGAGCTCCATATTAAAATTTTACTATGGTGCCTAGAATAACAAAATATTTTTTTTTTTAGGAATTCTAATAAAATTACGATAAATAAAAAAAAAAAACGAAATATTAATGTTTTCAAAATACGTATATAATCACAAAAAACTTACAGAAACTTTAGTGTTAAGACAGTTTTTATACACCAAACTAAACTCCCAAAATTTCAAATTCAACCTTTTGAAATTTAGTTTTATTAATTTGTGAGCATATGTATGTATGCAAAAGACATATGTCTAAATGCAAATATATATGAGTAACTATGAAAAATATTTATAAAGAGACACATATTTTAATATGTGTCTTTATAAATAATTTTTGCATAGTTACTCATATATATTTATGTATCTCAGGATCTCTTTTTATTATGTATCTCAGGTGAGAAAGATTATGTGTACACAAATGTGTGAACATATGTAATAAAACAAGTTTGAATCTAGATAACCTAAATAGTGAAAGAAAACATTTATATATGCAAGAGCATATGCACATATATGAACACAGGGTGGTTGGTAATAAAATTCGGCCTATCAAGAGTATCCTGCAGCAGAAACAGATCAGCGGTTTGACATGAAAAACTGATGTATAGTTTGTGTATCAATTTGCGATGTAGAAAGGAAACAAAGAAAATATTACTTCATAAATGATTGCTAAGGGGCATTTTTAGTATAACACAGCAAAATCACCATTGACACAAATTGGTGCACATTGGTTTTAAACAACTTTGGGTACACAGGCAAAAATTTACCTCATTTGTATGAACCAAATCTCACTTCACCCTAATTAGTTACTGCTCTATAACTTTATTATAGAAATTCTGTTTCTTTTTTGTTTTCAATTTTCAATCAATAGCTTCTGAAATTCAACACTAGAGGTGTTGTTAACAACTACATTAGATTAAACGCCACTTTACTACACCATTATATCACTAACATAGCTATAGCACTCTCAATTCGCATGTCATTTCAGGAAAAAAAAAAAAAGGGATTCCATATAGATTATATGGCACAAATATCATTATAGCCATGAATTTACTAATAACTTTTAACAAAGGAAAGCATATACTTATATTGCACTTAATATGTCCAATTCATGTTCTAAAGATAGGCCATATACCCAACCTATAGCCTTAATTTTAATTCTGCTAAGGTGCAAATAAAATAAAGATACAATTTTTTCATTATTTTGCTGTCATTAGAGGAAAGGAGTTTTATCATTGAATATTATTTCAAAACTTCATCTTATGCTGCTGTGCATATTGAATTTAGAAATAAATACACAATGAGAAATAAGTCGACCCAGATTCAAACTTAACAATTAAAAATTTAATGAAAATATTTGGAGAAATTAATGGTGTAATGGAAAGTGATAATCCTGACTATCAAAGTGATAGGCCTGAAATGGAAGAAGAGATAGCAGAAAATTATCTGTCAAAAATGGAGTTTTGCACGGAACATGTCAAAGTATTGTGAAAAAGATGAAATTTCATATATATACTGTGAAAGTTATGTAGTTAATGCCAAAAATGGTTTATTGTATTAATTTATATAAAAAGAGTAATGCCTTACACTTTCAACATTTATCTTGATTTCATTTCAGGACATGAATTGAACTATATGTGTTTGTAATTACAAGAATGTATTTTCATTTATTAAAATGTCATTAGTAAATTCATGGATGTATGGAACATACTGTATAAACAGCAATATACAGATATTTGCAATATATAGATACACTAATATTATAAGAGATAGACTGATGTCTAACAACACTGTTTAATTTAAATTCCACATGGCCTATATTTATTAATTTACAGTAAACTCATTATTTTTATAAATTTAAAAACATTTAATGTTGATAAAAACAAGTATTTTACTTTTCTAAACAAAATACTGAAATTTCTTATACAAAATGCAATCTGGTAAAAAAACTTTTTTACTAAACATATAAATATCCCATATATTTAACATATTTTTTATTTAAATAAAAAAATTTTGTAATGAATTAGCCCACTTACAAAAAAAAAAAAATTCCTGCCTTTAACTGTTGGTAAATAAGATTCCATTCTAATGATTGTGATCAACATCATTTTATAATTTTGGTACATTAAATAAACTAAACAATTATAAGAAAAATTTACTTTACATAACTTCCATAGCAGCCTTGTTATAAAATCAATCTGTTCATTAGTTATCATCTTCCTAGATGGATGTAGTTTTTCTGTAAATAAACAGGATCTTGTAAAACCCATAAAACTTTGTATTTGGAGTCAAACTATTTAATATTGGTACTAGATGTTAAATTTCTTTGGTAACTTCGATACATAGCCATGCTGGCATTACTTATCTTTATAGCCCACACACCACTACCAGTTACAATTAGTGATGGTCTGGTGTTCGCATTATGCATCCAAGGTGTGTATATATCAAACATGGTTCCATTAACCATTGGAGCCCAAATGAAGTCCTATTGAATAATGGCAGATAACATTAGAAGAGAAAGTCACTATATGTACATAAATAAAAAATAAAACAGAATACATGAAATTGAAGTTAGTTTCATAAACATAAAAAAATGTCCATGGCTAGCAAGGAGAGGGGGAAAAAGAAATATTATTCTAAAAATTTGTTATTTAATTACATATAAGCAATCTTAATTTTAGTCAATACATTTGTTTAGTACAAGATAAATTAAACATGTTTGGTATAATTTTCAGAAATCTTTTATTGATAAATTTATCAGTTATGTTAAAGAAACATGAAAACAATAAAGACAACTCATAAGAAATATTACATATCATTTGTTATGATCAAGTTGCAATAATATACATGTAATGTTTATATGAAGAAAATTTTGAATAAGGAAATACTTCTTATGAAATAAACTTTTAACTCTTCATCACTATAGTGTATGTTATGGTGAACAACATTGTTTTCAACTACATATTTGGGATTAACTAAAAGAAACAAAACCATAATACAGCTGACGAATACGAGAATCTCCTATAAAAACAATGTGTGTTTTTCCACCCCAATAAGCAATGTATTGAAGACACATCTGAGAATCTCACAATTTAAAAAAAAATTAATTTAAAATATAGAGCATAAAAATATTTAATTCGTTTAAAATAACTTTGCACACAGAAATACACAGAATGGAAGAAATTTTTAGTTTATTTATTTATTAATAACCTCAGAACACTTGTAAAATTAATATGATTTAATGTTAGCATGTCTTATGTTAATCAAAAATAGAATTTTATGCCAACACAGATCAACTCAAATTCTATAATTTAGTTTTGAGTAAACGTGGATACAGGTGTCTCAAATGTGTTTCTGATTCCCAGTTCAATAAGGTATCCCTAAAGGAATAAAGTGCAATGAAATTTTAAATTAAATCATTTTTAGTAAAATTTAGTTTTCCACTTTATGTAAATATAATAAAGTTTCAAAATTGTTTTTCATGCAGTGTTAATGAATGTAATATCTAAACTTCTGGAAAAATTTGACTTTCAATTTATAACAGTTAATTAACAAGGCAAAATTTACAAAATGAATGAGAAGATTTATTTACTGCCATTCAGTTAAAATTTTAATTGAACTTAATCCGCTTACCCAGATGAATATGAATGCATCATGCAACCATATGGTTGCCAAACTCTGAACCTTGAAAGGCGCCCATCACTAAGTAACCACTTACAAGAATCAATTCCTAAAAATATAAAATATAACTTAAAATATTGCACAATTTATTGCTCTTATTATTGCTTTTTAATTAAGTTCATTGCTGTGAATTTATCAGTTTTTATCCTCTGCAGCACAATTGCATCAAGTATTTTACTGCTCATTATAAGGGAACCAATGAGAACATTACAGTTTATAGTTATATGACTTTTCTTCCAGGCAAACATGCATGCCAATAGTCATGCACAGTGTAAACTTATTATTTTGATGTCGAGTTTGCTTCATGCTGAAAGTAACACAATAAGCCTGTTTGATATGTGCTATAGGATTTCATACAATAATCATTTAACATTCAAGGAATATTAAGGTTTCTTAGTAAATTAAGAATATTAAGACACTATAAATATTCTCTTGACACTATAAACAATAAAACTGAGCAAAAAGTTTATTTGCTTTTCAGTAATAAGGCTAGTTATATACAAAACATACTTTATTGGATTTCTACAAAAATGAAACAATACAGATTATTGGCAGCAATATTCTGGTTTCAAGCTCATATTATAATTTATTAAAATAAGATTTAATTCTATATAATTTGTTAAATCTATTTCAACTGAATTAAATACATCCTGAATACAAAAAAATAAATAACTGGTTAATTTTCATTCTGCCAGATGTAAATGTATATAAATAATTAATATAATACAATATGTAATTATGTATATAATATGTAATTTTATATAGTGACACATATAAATAATACTAGCAAAGCAGGAGAAGAAAACAAATACATGAATGAGTTTCTTATAACTGTCAAGGAAAATTTCACTCAGAAATAATTTTGATAATAAGAACCACGGTGAAAATGAAGAATATGCAATCAATAGCACCTTTTATCATTTTCTTGTGTGCTTATTTTCTTAAGCTACTCCAAAAGGGGAAAGTCTGTCGAACAATTTTTTATTTTTTTTTTTTATGATAACGATATTTTTCTATAATAAGATTTTCAGTTCTAGAATATTAAATGGTACCTATAAAAAGCATGTATGCACAGAGGAATAATAAAATATAAACATAAAAACAAGTACTCCACTACATAGAATCATTTTAAAAAAATTATATGTAAGAAACAAGGCAAAGGTCTTCCTACTGAATTGTTTGAAGAGAAATAATAATAAACTTTAAAAACAAACTATGTTTTACTTTCATGCATGATTTCAATGAATTTATAGCATTAGCTATTTCCCTGATTCCCAATTCCTCATTACATTTTAGAGAAAATTTGTCAGTTCATAACCGGATCATAAAATAAAGCAATTCTAGCCTAAAAATAGCATTAAACTCAATTGAATTGAAGACAAAATAATACAATATAATACTATTTACAGTACATACGCATCTTACTGATATTTAACGCTTATGAACATATACAATTTAACATTTTACGAGTATGACAGATGTTTGTTCTGAATCAGCAGTCATTAGCTGTTTCTTCAAATACTTCCAATAACAGTTGAATTTGTCACTTCTTTAAAATTTTAAAGCAGTAATTGATAACATTATCAGAGCAGAATATAGTAATATTTATATGTATCTCCCTTTAATTCATCTTAGAGCTTAAAATATCCCGATTTTTTTTTTTTTTTTTTTTTTTTTTAGTTGTTCTTTTCAGTGTTGTTTACTTTTAAATCTATTGATAACTGTTTTCAACCATTTCATTCACCACACAAATATAGTCAAATAAGTGCATAGCGAATATATTAAAATGAATAAGTACATTGTATAAAAATATTTATTTGATATGGAATTCAATTTTAAAAATAACCATAACAAAGTAGTGAAGGTAAAACGAAATTTAAAAACAAAACTACTAGATATGGTAACTTCCAAAGCGTTTACTTTACCTGACGTTAAATGAAGAATTCCATGATAACCTATAAAGCCAATAACAATGGAAACAGCTAAAATTTTGGCATTGCGAGAATTTATATGCTTTTTACGATTTCTCGCGGATCTTTCCCAGACATTGTCTGTCAACAAATAACATTATTGCCATTTCGAAACTCATTAATTTTATCTGCTATATGTTGATTGATTGATTGGAAAATTTTTCTTTTAAAATTGATGTGGAACACATCTTCTCGGATGAATTTAAATATATATTAATGACAACTTGAGGTCCAGTTGTAATAAAAGCAGCTGGTACAGATTCGCAACTGATATCGATGTTTTACAGTTCCTGTTTTTAGAAAAGAGGATGTGACTACATATAGACTAGTGTCTCTCATCGACAGTAAGGGTGTTAGTAGACAGGGATTTTTCTGGTTTTTCTTACATACGTTATCGAAATATGGCCTATATATATAGTTAAAGACTTCCACAAAGTCAATAACCCTTCTATAAGGAAGTCCTTGTAGTATAAAGAAGCATCAGGTCTTTTTACATGGCCACAAAATTATAAAAAGGGGGGAACTAACTCTATAGATAAAGGGAAATAATATGTTTGGTGAATGGTTTAATCGGGAACTGCCATAAAATATTTAAAAAATTGGGTTGTTATTGATCTATTATATGTGAGCAGAAATTAAAACAGTTCAATAGAACCTTAGTAATAGAAACCGCGAAAACAAAACGAAAAAAGACCTGACTGCATTCGTCGTCTTCATAACCAATTTGCGGACCGATTTTCTTACATTTTCTATGCACTGAGTGCAAGTTTATTGCGCCAATGTAATAGCCAAACTATAAACATAAAAAGAATTTTCAGTATTATTTCATTCAATCGCTATTTTTCTTGCTTATGTTAACTGAATTTATCGATTTATATAAACTCATGTTTGTGAAAATTGCAACACCATGAAGGACTTACGCGAGTGAGCTGAAATTTTCAGGATATGCAAATGATTAGAATTTCAAATCCGTAGCGCATGCGTATGCTGAGCAGCGCCCTCTGAACGGCGGATGGATCCGAATAAATAGACGGCTGTAGCGAGGCGTGTATAGTTATAGCGTGTATCGGTGGTTATCTACTAGTGGTAAACGTTAGCTCAATCGTTACTTATGCCTCTTCAACGAAAGAGAGCGAGATTTGAACAACTTGCAAAGTTTGAACGGGGGAGAATCATCGGCCTTCGTAAAGCTGGATTGTCTTATCGTGCAGTAGCCGCTCGTGTGCAGCGTAACAGCAGCACAGTGATGCGTCTTTGGAAGCAGTGGACAGACGAGTGTCGGACAACTCGGAAATCCGGGAGTGGACCCCGAAATGTGACGTCAGCTGGCGATGATAGACACCTGGTCCGCATGGCGCTGACGGACCGTACAGCTTTCTCTAGGCAATTGGCAGCACTGTGGTCAATAGCTACAGGTCTTTCATTGTGTGCTTCCTCAATTCGTAGATGTCTGCTGCAGCGTGGACTGCGCGCAAGGACTTCTTTATACAGGATCCCTCTCACGCTAAACCATCGCCGCCTGCGGCTACAATGGGCCGCTCAGCATAGAGACTGGCGTGCTGATTGGCCGCATGTCGTGTTTTCTGACGAATCCCGCTTTAATTTGTGGTACCATGATGGCTGCATTCGTGTCAGACGCTATGCCGGTGAAAGCCATCTTCCGGAGTGCATTATCGAACGCCACAGTGGACGAACACCCGGAGTTATGGTCTGGGGTGCCATAGCATATCATGGACGATCTCAATTGCTAAGAATTGTGGGCAATCTGAACAGTAACCGGTACATCAGTGAAGTTCTACAGCCCCAAGCTGTTCCCTTCCTTCAAAGCTTGCCAGGCGCTGTATTTCAACAGGACAATGCCCGCCCTCATATCGCTAGGACTGTTCAATCCTTCTTTGCAACGCGGCAGGTACAGCTTCTTCCTTGGCCTGCGTATTCCCCGGATATGTCGCTGATTGAACATGTATGGGATTTCGTTGGTCGGCGTATCGCTCGTGATCCTCGTCCTGTTGCTTCTGCAGACGAACTTTGGGTGCACATACAAACAATATGGAATGCTCTTCCTCAGGCAGACATTCAAAATTTGTTTGACTCCATGCCACGTCGGGTAGCAGCACTTATTGCGGCGCGTGGTGGCTACAGAAAATACAGATTCCTATCTCTTGTTATTGTTTGTTTGCTTTGAACATTTAATCATTTATTTGTACCACTACCACTCAACTGGGGTTTAAATTTCATTCAATTATGACGATTCCTTCATAGTGTTGCAATTTTTACAAACATGAGTTTATATTCATTTAATAATAAAATTATTTTGAAAAAATAATGTCTATTTGTATCTAAAAGCGTACAGCATTAAATTTTGAATATTATTGCATGAATAAATAAAAATTATATTTAAATTCTTATAACCATCGTACATTTTAAATTCCTGGTAGCATTTCAAGGAAAAAGATGCTTTTATTGTTTTTATAACAATTTTATACAAATTAAATTATCTCAGAATACTACTATTTATAGAATTTCGAAAATTTACATTATCTATTCAAAATCTGTTTAACAGAAATATTCATTTTCTTAGTAAAAATTAGTAAAATTTATTTCTCTTCAAATATTATTTACAAATTTCATTTGTGAATACAAACATCTGAAGAAAAAAACCCCAATAATCCTTAAATTATATAGAATGAATGTTAGCTTTATTTTCAACAACTATCCGACTTTCAACTCTTTTCTGAAAAAGTAACCTGTAATCAAGAAATTATCTATCAGTCATATTCTTCGAAGCTATCCTTATAATAACATATTATTTTAAATTCCGCAGATAGAGGGCTAAAATACTGATTATATTAAAAAAAGTTCAGTAAAAAAAAAAAAAAAAAAAAAAAAAATTCCTGTGTATTCAACTTTGCCATAGAATTTCATTAGAATATATAAAGTATATATTAAGAATATATAAGATTTTCATTTATGTATATATTAGCTAAATTCTTTCAAATAAATTTTATAATTTTACTTTACGTTTCAAGAATTCTTATTCTTAATGATTTTCGAGTTGTAAAAAGTTTATTCTCAAAATAAAATATTTAATCAAAAAACTTTTAAATAAATAAGAAAACATTTTGACTTATAAAATATTCACCAAAAAAAAAAATGTTTCAAATTTACTTTTGCCTTTCTATTCATGCACCGTATAAATTTTATCATTGAGTATTTGAAACAATTTACTTTAATTTAAAACGTTAACTTTTTTTTAATTAGTTTTTTAACAGTTAACTTTAGATTAAAGAAAATCTCTAAATCAAACCTTCAAATGCAGCTAAATAGTACCAGACAGATGTGAAAGACCGAATATGGTTTTTGTTTAATTAAAAAAGAAATTATTAGAATTTACTTTTAATTTTCGGTTAGACACAAAAAGTTCAGGGAAAAATTACTGCGTTAAGTGCCATATATTTAAAGTTGCTTTGATATATATATATGCACAAGTGCGCAACGAGAATTTTTCTCTAGGGGGAGGGGAACTTTCGACAACATAAAGTTAACAGTTTATGACAGTTCAATAGGTCATATTAAATAGTAGATAATAAAAAAATATCAGTAGAAATTCCATTTATTAATTATTTTATTAATAATTTTTACACTGCCCTCATTTGATTCAAATGCGTAAAAAAGGGTAACTAAACTAAGAAGTATTACATAAAAAAATTAAAAATTAATTTCTAAAAAGAAAACAATGAACAAATTCTAAATTAAGATTCAATCTTCGTTTCTCTTTTGCCAGCTCATCGATTACATAGTTTGCATCAATTTCAATATTTCGATGAATATTTAATAAATCTATGCCAGGAAAAATGTCGGCTCAATCAACAAATAATAAAACTGGCATTCATAAGAAAAACACTGATTCAGTGAAATACTAAATATATAACAAAAAATGGTTGGACAAGGGCAATACATTTCACTTATGGGCTTGAAGAAGAAGGGTTCACGCTCGCCAGCTACTTCACCCCCCCCGAGTGCGCGCCAGTATATATATATATATATGTGTGTGTATATATGTATATATATATATGTATGTATATATGTATGTATGTATACACAGTCCTTTTCAGCTCACTTCGTTCCCATTCAGAAACCTGAGTCATATTGAAGGAAGCTTTCGATGGAAGGAAGGAAATTTGATTTTTTCATAGTTTTGTTATGTTTATATTCATTTAAAATTGAAGGAAGGTGGTTATTTAAAATTTTATTTTTAACGCAATTTATTTTCTAATTTTATAAAAACTTTCTTTATTTGAAATTGGTTTGAATTTTGAACTGGGTATACACATGTATTCGAATTTATTTATGTATTTGTTATAAAAGAGTTAAAAATATCCCAATGTTTTATGTTGGTTACTAAATTTCCATTTCATTTAAATTATTTTTTGATTTTGCAATTTCTGTAGATTCATAATCAATGATAAATTTTGTCAATTTCGGTGTCTATCATTCCGTTTAATTTTCTCATACAGGTTTTTTCTGCAATGATCTATGTCATTTTAGGAAAACATAATCTAATTTTTCATTAATCTTCTAATTGTTTTGATTTTTAAATTACGCTGTTCTTTATCCTAATTCAAATCTTTCATTATTTTGGTAGCTATTGGAATCTCATTTCAGTTATGGAAAACGTGAATTTTTCTTCTAAAAGCCGAAATGATAAAGCCATCATTTTTTGTTCAATTTCATTTCTTTTCAAACTTTTGAATGTCTCTTTTTTTCTGTATATTGTTAATACGCCTTTGAGAAGAATTCATTTTGCATGCACATTATTCTGATGACAGAAACACCAACTAAATTTAATACAATTCTGAAAATTCAGCGTTAGACTTTCTGGCTGTTCTCTTTTAATTTTTTGAAAACATTCAATACAATGACTTTTGTAAAAAATTTTGCAGAAGTTTTCTTTTTCTTTTTATGAAGTGGAAGTTCATATTTATTTGGCATATTTAAAGCCTTAAAATCAGTGAGTTTTAAAAGGTAATAAAACTACAAAAAGTTGAAAAAAAAAATTCAGGGATTCTACGCACAGTAAGAAACATAAATAATAAAACAGTACACGTATTAAAGACAAGTTGAATGTGCTTACATGGAAAGCCAAGAAAATTAAACACCATAGCGATATTTTTCTCACATTTCCGAATTTAGGGTTTATTATTCTAAGTGCAAAAGATAAGCCACGCAAACACATTATTCCTTCAAATCATTATGACTCGAAATTTGATTAAAAACTAAATAATATGAAAAAGATGCGGGAAGTAGAAAATTAATTAAACTCACAATAAAGATTAATAATTTTTGAATAGGTTTTTAAACACGCTTTTCGCCATAAATCTGAGTTTTCCGAAAAACTATATTTTTCTGTGACAAGACCCTTCCTTTAGTATAAATAACACAATGACACGTCTCCAAGTATAATAAAAAAGGAACATAAATTTTTACTTCTATCCAGATTTCTGCTGACCTTGACCTGACTTCTGCACACTTAAGTATCTGTCAGAATCGCATTTCAGCAGCAATTAAATCACGTTAGACAATGAAATCGCATTTCAGCAATTATATATATATATATATATATGGATGGCTTTTATATGTATTTGTCTATGAGTATGCTAATTGCCTATAAAGATTATGTATTATTATCATATTCGTTGAAGTTAACCAGAATAGTCCACAGTGATCTTTTCTGATGGATCAGATTTTTCGTACAAAAAGTGATTCCGTATACCAACTAGTGTGGAGTGGGAAGAGAACTCGTTACCATTAGAGAGCATCATTATTCTACTCAAGATGTCAGTATATGCCAGGGCAATGGACAATTCTTCATAGCATGCTTCACATCTTTGATGTAGCTACAGTGACAACACAGAAGTATCGTGCCGAATTTCTTTCAAATCATGTTCGTTAGTTTCATAGGTCAGTAGATCCAGACTATCTGTTCGTGAATTTCAATGCACGGGCACGCAGAACTTCTGAAGTGTCAATGAGATTAGAAGGAAGTTAAATTGAATGCATGAGATGGTTTTGCATAATCTCAGATCTAATTCCGTGTACAGCATGGCTGGAATGCATTTAGCAGACGAACGTGTTGCTCAAAGGTTTTATTTTCCTTTATGCTGTGCAGAAATTCCAAACCGCCTTAAGAGACGCATGGAATAAAATTCGCCGTGCTCTCCTTAACAGCTTAATAAAGAACGTACATGGTACAAGCCAAATTTGCATCAATGTCAAAGGAGTTTACATGTTGTAATTCCTCCTTATTGAGAGAGAGTCATGTGTCTTCGATTCGCCAAAAAAGGAACATTTTTCATGATTGTTTAAAAATTACTCTAAGAAGCATTTTATCCCTTTTTTCCATATAATAAATTCTATATCGCATTACATACAAAAAAAAAAAAAAATGCCCAGTATCTTCTGTAAAAATCTACTAAGTTTAACGTCTTCAATCAATGTCTGTTTTAAACTATTCAGAGAAATGTCTTTGTTCTTTTGTAATTATTAATCAACTATATTGATAGGCAATATTTACAAAAAAAAAAAAAAAAGAAAAGCGTAACAGATATAACAAATAAAAAATAATGCACAGTGTGCATATAAGTGATTTATAAAATCATAAAATAAGAGTGAAAACATATTATGGGCTTGCAAAATCAATCCGCTAATTCATAAACTAGTAAATTTCATTTTTGTAAGCCAGTATCATTATCAGGATCTTGTGCAGAAGACTGGAGGTTTGAACTTAATGGCTGTATATATATTCAAGAAAGGAAGAAAATCGATGGTGATTTCCCGGTATGTGTGAAGCATTGCATAGACAATTGAAAATTTTGGTGAGAATATTCTATATATATATATATTTTTGTACAACAAGCAAATATCATGCAGTTTTTAACTCACACTATATTACGTGGAGCACTTGATTTTTTATGTAAGAAAAAAAATAATCTCTTAGTAATAGTTAATTTCCTTATATGGAAAACAGGGATAATCTGTTGTTTTTAAGAGCATGTTAGCATTGCTTAAAAATATGAAGGAATTGAAGAGTTATTCTTCAGAAAATAAGGTAGTGGTTTAATAAAATTCAAAGGATTTGAAGTACTACTTACGAACTAAAATAGATATCATCAAAAACTTTTGAAAACAATACAATTTTATTTGTTAATGTAAGTTCTATAGAGCTAAAAACGATGTTAAAAAATTTCATCCACACGTATACTCATATATAAGCTTAAGTACTTAAAAACCCGAGTGCAAAAAGCCATTTGCAAAAAAAAAAGCAAATTAGTTATTAATCTGGGATAAATAAATTTTTTGATTTTTCCCTCATAAATGTTTATCGTATTCCTATTTTGATAGTAGATACCTTGTATTTTTATGATTCTAATCTTCCACATATTTTCTTTATTTCCTAGGCTTTCCTTTTTCATAAAATTGGTAGTGTGCAGATATAAGATGATGGAAATGAGCCTCTTCCCTTCCCACAGAAAAAAAAAAATTGAATTTAAATTGAATTTATCAAGTTGATGACTTCAAAAGATAGGATAGAAAAAGGTGTTTTTTTTGTTAAAAATTTTGTTTTCTGTTTGCTCCCTTCTGTACAGAATATTATTACTAATTTTTAAACATGGTAAATAGGTGGGCATATAAATGCTTCATCCTATAAGTTTTACCATTTCGAAACAAACAAACAAATATATATATAAAAGTTTAAAAAATATTTTTCAAGTGAAGGCTTTTGATATATACTTTTTTACTTTATCTTACTTGGAGAGTTCATTAGTTGTTTCATTACCGAAAAACCTTACATTTATTCCCAAGTAAACTTGCATTTCATATGAATGTTTAATTCCTTCAAGGTTAATCAATTTTTTATATCATTACACAAGAATGATTGTTATTATTGATATTGAATAAATAACTATTGTACTGCCATTCTTCTTCTTTTTTTTTATTATCCCTAAACCATTTATTTTTATCGACGTTTGTCAATGCTATCCTTTCCTAGTTCTGCTAATTTATGGATTCAATGAAAATATTCCCCAAGGAAAACTTCTTTTCCTCTTTTATGTCTCTTCAAAATGCCAATTTTAACTATCCTATCTGCCCTGAGAAATAAACCATATTGTAAAATAATTATTAATGTATTAATTTAAAATTTTTATGGCATGTGATTTATTTTGGTTCTCAGGGCATGGGTAGGGAAATTATTATTTATGACCAAGTTAAACTATTTAAATAAAGAGAAATAGATTTTTTGTTAATGTTGAAAAATTTTTTTTTGTTTGTATTTTCAGAGAGGTTGTTTTTTATTTTTATCTGTAAAGTCAATGTATGT